>JAOVVH010009782.1:0-10247 GCA_028566435.1 Scorpiodoras heckelii | reverse complement strand
GATCCACTCACACCAGTACAACACACACTAACACACCATCACCACATCAGTGTCACTGCAATGCTGAGAATGATCCACCACCCAAATAGTTCCTGATCTGTGCTGCTCCTGCGGGGGTCCTGACCATTAGAGTAAAGGAGACTAACAAAGTATGTTGAGAAAAAGATGGACTACAGTCTGTAATTGCAGAATGACAAAGTCCATCTATAGTGCACAGTGCTGAATGTGTGTAATTCTGCTTAGTAAAATAAAATCACTGAAAAGCAAAGAAAATAGTGAAAGAAAATAAAGATCCCTTCCTGAGTTGTCCCAATCCTGCCTCCTCTCTTCATTTCTGTTCCAACCTAGAAAAGTGTCACACTGATGACAAAATCTCACTCGTTCATGAAGATCAGCCATCATCGAGTCCTTGCCCCTCATGGAGATCCTCACGACCCTTGTCAGCATCCACCAGATGCAACATCAAGCCCCCCCACTTCCAGGCCCAGGCAGAGGACCTATGTGCTACAAAGCCTGGTCCAGCCGGCAGGTAATGCAGCAGCCTTGGCGGCCACTATGGCTGTGCCCCACATCACAATCTCCAAGATGGGACTGCAAGACGACCTGAAAGTGTTTGATAATCTCTTTGAACATACTGCTGAAGCATGGGAGTGGCCAGACTCATAGTGCCTAGTCCTCTTGCTGCCTCTGTCGGGTAAGCCCAGCTCATGGCTGAACAGAATGTTTTGTCCACATGTCCCCATCCACATGACAACAGGATGTTTTGAAAATTACATTTTTCCTTTGCATTTTCAGAAGGTTTCACATCCATGTGACAACATTTTAAAACTAATCCTTATCCACACAGTTTCACAAAATGAGTGAAAACATCATAGTATGTATGCCAGGCCAGTTGGTGGCAGTGTAATTTTGCCACTCAAATATGCAAACACCACAGAAGAACACAGCACCTGCATACCAGATAACTGCCAAACCAATGGCATCCATATCATAGAGTCAGAGATAACAGTTTCTTATTTTACATTTTTCAAAATGTGCAGACACTTATGTAGGCAAGGTTTTGCACAAGCCACTGTAGGCTAAAGCAAAATGAGCAGTGCTGCACTATTTCATTTTTGGGCTTTTTGCCCTAATGTTAGCATAATACATTGATGCCAAGGCATAGACTATTGTGTATTAGCCTAATAGCAACTGGCTCTAAGCTACTAATAAGCAGATGAATTGTTCCAAATGGTGTTCTTTATTGTTAAATATCAGTAAAACAAAATCCTTCATTAAAGACATTAACTCAGTAAACATGAAATTCAAAATGTTCTTGACCTAAGAGCAAAGGGCATTTAACACAGAATTTGCTATAGGCATAAGAATCTTTATTATAGGGGTGGTTGGCTGTGTGTTTTCACAGCGTAATAAAGTGTTCATATTATTAGACATTGAGCTCAAAATTGCTTACCAAGTGGCGAGGGTCCTTCAAGGTAATATGGTGAAATAGAGACATTAACTTTGAGGTAATACAAACAGATAGAGGCAGGGCACTGAACAGATAGAGGCATGGCACTGCTCAATTTCCTTAAACCATGGGCAGAGGTGGTCCCACTGGTAATGGTTGTTCCAGAGGGGGAGGAGCTAGGACAAGTTGCAGATAAAATTTTCTGATGTGTTTTCAGCTCTACCTGGTCACACTACCCTCATAGAACACCACAATGAGATGCCTCTGGGGTGGTGGTAAGCATCCACTTCCAGCAAAAGAGCAGTGCAGTAGAAGCTCATGGTCATGCTCAATATGGGGTAATCGAGGAGTCCCACAGTGACTGATCCAGTCTAGTGGTCTTGGTTCCCAAGGCAGATGGTTCAGTCCAGTTCTGCGTGGACTTTAGAAAAGTCAACATGGTGTCTAAAGGGGCAAAGCCGGCGCTATTGTCTGAGGAGGCTGGGGTACTTTAACAACTGTAGGAAGCTCCTGCAGATGTTCTATCAGACCATAGTTGCCAGCCATCTTTTTTATGCTGTTGGGTGTTGGGGAGGAAGCATGAAAAAGAGAGACGAGATGCGACTAGACAAGCTGGACAGGTAAGGGGGATCAGAGGTTGGTGTGGACTCTGTGGTTAAGGTGGCTGAGAGAAGGACACTGCACAAACTCTTCTCTATTATTGATGATGATCTGCTCAACAGACACACTCAGAGATCCTTTGTCCCGAGAGCCATTGGGCTCTTCAACTATGCTCAGGTTGGATCTTATGCACATTTTTTGCACATTGGATTGGAAAAATGGATATTGGCATATCCCCCTAACTCGCATATCTGGTGAGAAAACTGCCTTTAACATGTTTGGCTTACACTAATTTGTGATGCTTACTTTTGGGTTGTTCAGATCCCCAGAGACATTCCTGACTCATGGACAGAATCCTCCCTACACCTGTGCCTATCTGGAGAACACTGTAGCAGCAACATGTTCAGCATCCAAGAGCTGTCCTAAGATTATGGAGCTGAGTGGAACTCATAGCAAACCCAAAAGAAAAATGTGCACATGGAGATATGGTATCTAGTCTTCCATTTGGGCCATAGGCAGGGGTGTCCCCATCTTGATAAAACAGCAGCGATTGTGGCCTGCCCCTTGTGGGACTGGCTGGCTAGGCTTGTGCCTAATTATTTCGTGTCACCAGTCCACTGACTGAACTTACTAAAAAGAGTCCCAGATCAGGTAAGAGATTCATGGACAGAGCCATGACAACAGGTTTTTATGCATGTTAAAGCTGCAATCTGTAGCAGACCACTACATTGTCCTGACTTCTCCCTCCCCTATTTTGCAAACCATACAAAGGGCCATGTTGTCAAAGGTGTGGAAAGTAAGTACAACACAATCCAAAAAGAGTGTACAAGTGTGCAGTCCTCAAGTGTGCTGTCCACACACTTTGTTCTGTTGGGATGAGCCTTCACCATCTGTTCGGACCGTGCCCCGGTCCAGTGGCCACATTGAATGAAGGATGCCAATATGTGGCTTACTCGTTCGTATCCGGTGCTTCAGCTGTTCAAGTTTGAGGCCAGGGGTGCAGATGGCTGTGGTGGATTTCCTCTCTTGGGATGGGGGTTAATCATTGGCAGGCCGGATGGCTCTCTCTTTGGATGGAGTCATGTGTGTTTGTGTGCAAATCTTCTTAGTGAAATAAAATCACTGAAAAGTAAAGAAAACAGCACTCTAAAAATAAGTCAGTGGCTTTGTAAATATCACAATAATAAAATGCTATACCTTAACTGAGAAAATCTCTAAATCTCTAAGTAATTGTTTGAGTTAGACATATAAAAATGAACGGTCATGGCTATTCAGAGTGTGAAGTTGCTCAATCTTTCTACTGTCAGATTTGTGATTCCTTTTATCCCAATACAAAGGACTGTTTTCAACATATTAACGCCCACTTGAAAAGACATGAAACCATAGAATGTGCTTTTAATGAACGTGAATTCAAGACAAGCATATATGGGACTTATACGACAAGGAAGTCTAACGTTGAAGTCTAACGTTATTGCAAACATTCTGTTTTTGCGGAGAATGAAAACCAAGGTCCATTGTTGGAATCATGTGCTCAAGTGGCCCTTAGAGCTGGGTTCTGACAGGGATACTTCAAGTGAAATACTTGAAAATATTGCTTCTCTCTTGTTAAAGTTGGAAAGCGTATAAAATAATAATATCTCTGTCAAATGTGTTAATGACTTGGTGGGACAGCTTCAGTTTATTTGCACATCATCAAATCAGTATATTCCAAAGTTAGTTCATGATATTTTAACAAAGAATAACTGAACTTTTGATGAACCCATTGTAAGTGAATTGGTAGGCAAACCATTCCACTCTAAACCTTTTAGTGCAGCCGTTGGTCTTGATGGTCCATTTTCTTCCAAATTTAAGAGTGGAAAACATTTTAAGGAAAACATCAGTGTAATTGAGCCAACAGAGTAAACTTTAGATCCAGAAGGGAATTGCAGCTTTCAGTGTGTGCCTTTTCTTCAATCCTACATCATTTGTTGAATAATGAAGACAATGTAAACCGTGTACTGACTAAACATTCAAACACTACACAAATGGCATAATTCCATGGTAAGTATTACAAGCTAAATTCATTTCATGCTAATGAAGAATTCAGTATTTCACTTAAATACTATGTGGACAATTTTGAAAATTGCAATCTTCTTGGTACTTCAAGAAGATTGGAAAAAAAAAAAGTCACAGCCGTGCACTGGGAAGTTGAAGATGTATCATGTGAACTGAGATCACAGCTGACATCAACAGCTGACTCTCCTTTGTTGCTGTTAAACTGTTCTCACAACAATAGAGAAGGAAAAACAGAGGTACTGTTTTTTGTGTGTGTGTGTTTCAGCAGACGAT
The DNA here is from genome assembly GCA_028566435.1 of Scorpiodoras heckelii. NCBI lineage: Eukaryota > Metazoa > Chordata > Actinopteri > Siluriformes > Doradidae > Scorpiodoras > Scorpiodoras heckelii. The sequence continues at coordinate 5,869 of JAOVVH010009782.1, read as the reverse complement.
GTTGGTGCACATTTTGTGACTGGACTTGTAGAAACATTTTCTTGACATTATATCTGTAGGTTACCGTTGGGGACCATTCTGACTATCAGTGAAAGGAACTACATTCAGAAGCTTTTCCACCAAAACTTTTTCAGTCTGTAAAGGGAAATCTTGCTCTGGTGCACTGGTGTGAAGAAAATGTGTCCCATAACTGAGAAATGAAGTTATTTCCATTTTGTAACAGGATACCCACCAGATATTCTACATGATCTTTTTGAAGGCATAATTCCTTCAGAATTTGCACATGTCCTTAACTCAATTTCCATACAGGTGGACTGAAAACTGATCACCCCCAACCTATCCCAGAAAATTTTGTATTGGTTGGAATGCATACGAAAACTGGACATTATTAAGATTATTATTCATTTTTTGGTGTGAAAATAACACTAAATGATCCAGCATGGCAAATTCTTACAACTTCAAAAGACATTACTGAGCTGGTTGTATCCCCTATTAATACTGAGGAAAGTATTTGCTACCTAGACACACTGATATCAGAGCATCACCACAGGCTGTTTGCCAGATCAAAAATTAACTCCAAAGCACCATTTTCTGGAGCATTATCCTGATATGATAGAGCATTCCGTCCCATGGTTAGCCGCTAGACTAAGCGCTTTGAGGCAAAACATAGTTTCTACAAGCAAGTTGTTAGAAACAATATGTATTTCTATAATATCCTGTCTTTCATTAGAACTACTTGAAATTTATCCAACACAAACCTCTGAGAAGTTAATCAATCTAGTGATACGCCATGGAACTCAGTATGCTGCTGGTATGGTTTTACCTTATGGGTCAATTGGTGGTTTACCTGATTTTGTTGCGATTGTACACATTGTTATCATAGATAGCAATGTCAGTTGTGTCAGAAATTCATTGTGAAAATACTTAATAGCTGGTAAGATGAGCATTTTATGGCATTTATGTTGGACCACACTGGAAAAATGTCCCTGGTAGAGAATCATAAACTTGCTAACACATATCCCTTGGCAGGATATTTTGTGCGATGCAAACACATGGTGACACTGAAACATAACATTGTTTGGCAGTGTTATGTGAAAAGGCTCAGATTCTTAAACACCTGCCTTAATTCATGTTATTGATTATTATTATTTTTGTCCAGATTCAGTTGCCTTGAAAGTTATTGTACAACACCAGAGTGAGAAGCTTACAATGTCCTCAGGAACACCCTGCTCTGTGGAGCAGTTACATGAGACAGCGAAGGACACATTTAGACTCGTTGAGGATTTTACCCTGCATTACTTGGATGAGGATTGTGGTGATTACTTCATGCTCCATTCTACCAGCCAGATTAAGCACAAGGGGACAATCAAAGTTGCGATAATTCCATCAGTGGTGTTTACATTGACTGCTCAGACTGAAAAGTAGACAGATGGTAGCAATTTGCACAAAAGTTCAACCTCTGGTACAGGAACAGTTTACCAGATGGATAACACACAGAGAGATGGATATTCACAAGACACTGTTCTACTATCCCCTCTTGGGCACCCTCACAGGGCATTATGACCAGATGAAATTGCCAATCCACTTTTCTCTGGGGCAACAGAGGAGGTACTAAGGAATGCCAGTGAGAGATGGCACTGTGCTGAATAACATTCAGATAAAGTCTGAAATCATGGAAAAAATTAGCAGACTACATATATAGGTATAGGTACACAGGCTACCCCACAGGCCTTCACATCAGTGAGGTAGCAGAGGCTTCAGTCAAAAAGCACCCATGTATGACAGAACCAGGCAGTCTCAATAGCTGGATTGGATGGATGCATAGTCTAAAGTACAAGACGGGAAATTACAGGTCAAAGATCTGAAGTATTGGATTTCCTGAGGTTACCTGCAACTCACTTAAAAACAAACACCTGGATGACCGAGCAAGTGCAAAGAATATAAAGAAAGCACAGAAAGGAAGTGTTGTTTCTCCCATGCTATCCTGCATTATAAAGTAAGGAACAACACCAACTTATTGCCGAATCAAAGAAGAAAGAAAGCGCAGCCGTCAAGCACTTGTTGTGCAGTAACTTTTCATGTAGAAGACGTGATGTCATCAACCTACAGACAGGACAGATGGCCTACCTTGTTTGATGCCTCACAAGTGAGTATATTGAATTTCTGTAGTCAACCCAGACTACCCTGTGAAACCCTGTCATAGTATTCAAAGCTATTCTTCACTATTTGCTGAATATAAATGACAACATTTATATGTATTGTGTGACAAGTTCTTTTTTCCTCTCTATTCCTTATCTCTCTGTTGTCTCTTCATCTCTGTCTTTCAGTTCAACGCTGAGTTTCAGAGGATCACCACAGTGAATGTTGAGCCAAAATGCATGTCAATGTTGGATTTCTATTCCCCCAGACTGCTGTCCCTTTTCCAAAGAAGGGTGCTGCACGAGAGCGACATCAGACACAAATGAGTATTCTACTTCAGGTATTAAAATTTTATTCCCCACCTATTCAGTTAGTGCCTTAATCATTAATCCACCCGTCTCATGCGCAGTTGTCTTCTTTGTGTCAGTTAATTGCCATCACTAATTACTATAGATATTCATTTATCTTAATCTGACAAGTCCTCTTTATCCCATCTGATGCTTGCTCATGTTCATTCTTTGTTTATTTGCAAAGTTCTCATATCATTCCTCCTCCAGTTTTTGAGTTTTCAGACCTTCAGTCTCTCAAATGTTCTAGACACCCCACCACCACATTCATTTATATTCATCCATCTGAACTGGTCTCCTCCTGTTCTTCTGTGTTTTCTGTGTTTGTTTTATTCTTGCATCTTCTTCCCTCCACAAATACTAATATTCAGAACAGCCAATTTTCCAAAATGTTAATTTATTTGAATGTTAATTCATTTGAATGTTTTGACGTTATAGTTGATATAGTAAAGCTAAACAGTGCTTGAATATGCATAATGATACATTTTATTGTACAGGGTGAGCCAGAGAGATCTGACAATTTTCATATGCTTATTTCTCATAAGTTAGTTTGATTAGAGTAGTGACTGGTGGGGAAACAGTAGCTTAATTGATGCCGTTTTAGTCAACATGGAGCAGTGGTCAGCACAATATTGCGTGTTCATTGCTGAACGTATTGGCCTTTGTGTGTCTGCATACCTGTCTTGTAACATGAAGGCTGAAAGTGAGCACTAATCAGTTATCTTTACAATGTCTGCAGGATGCTGCTGATGTGCCTTTACATGAACAAGACGAGTTGGCAAATGAGGAGTTGAAGATTTGCTAGCTGTGAAAACAAGATGGGTTGGCCCATGAATCTACTGATTGTGATTGAGGGCATCACTGTCTTGCGCAATCTTGGGGATCTTAGCAGAGCTTGCTGCTACTTGTTGGGACTAACCTATGCCTTGGGTCTGAGATACCCCAAGAATCTCAAAAACAGTTTTGACATATTCCAAAAAGTACTGCTGGAGCTGGATCCCAGGAACCTTTCAACCAAAGTGAAGAGCCTGAAAAATTGCCTTGGGAGTTTTGGTAGGACATATCTGTGGAAGTTTAGTTGCTACATTATTGTAATGTGCAACAGTATTGCATTTGTGGTGCATTGGTTAAAATATCAATAGTTAGACAATGGCATTAAAAGAGCCCCCCTTTTAGTTTTTTTAAAATCATTTTATTATTATTTTCTTGGTCACTATATTGTTATGGATCAGAGAGGGTAGGACCTAAATGCATGAGGCTGGGCTGTTATATCTCAGCTTAGCCGAATATTTATGGTGTATGGTGGGAAAGGCCAAGTGGAGGCTTGAGCCTGTGTTGCCGAACCAACTGAATGAGCTACACAGGAGGTTGTGGCTTGCTTGGAAAATGAGGGGAAAATCAGGGTTAGGCTGGGGGAGGTGAGAAATATGGTGACCCTAGAGATGAGTGGCTGCGGACTGCAATGTTGGTGAAATATATTTATTTATTTATTCATACGTTTTTATATGTCAGAAACCAGTATGCAGGGAATGGAAGGAAGAAAGGCAAATATTTATTGACAGCAGTGAGGTGCTTGAACAACTAGCAACTCTGGGGATCAAACCTGGGTTGTTTGATCTTCAGACCGACACATTACCACTGCGCTGACAGGGCGTGTGTCGGAAGGGAAAAAGGACAGGAAGATAAGGGCAAAACCAAGAGCCACTTGCCAGTGGACTCAAAAGAAAAGAAAGAGGGAAAATCTTGGGAAAAAAGAAAGACAAAACAAATGCATTTGCCCAAAACAAACAGCCTGGGGGGCACGTCTCCAGTCACCCCCACCAGCAATCAAAAAAAGAGGACTAGGAATGCCTAGTACAAACCACACAGGTAAAGGCTATGCCATGGAACCTGGAGGCGATTCGCGAGAGCCTCCGGGAACCAAACAATATCTAAGATCTTTAAACAACAAAGCTTATCTCTCTCTGCCATATATGATGATCTCCCACCACAGTGAGGAAACACAGAGTATGGTGGGCAGTCAACGTAACGAATCCCCCTATGCAGTTCAAAAGGGTGAATGCCCATTGCTAACCAAGGATTGGGAGCAGGTTGCACCAAAGCGAAGACTAGCCCTGCTAGTTATTACCTCAGGGTTGACCCCTACTGCAGACTGGCGCCTGTGACCCTCGTTTCTAGTCACGTCAGCTAAAACAGCCTGTGGTAAAGGGATTAATAGTGCATCTATCGATATCTAATGCAGGTCAGTTTCAAAGCTGTGTTGTCAAAATGGTATAAAATGTAACTGTGCTCAGTAAATAATATTGTAAATGAAGTAAAAGTAGTTAATATGCTTTGTTATGCTGCACCAGAAAGCCAGATATAAAATGGTGATATTAGGGAGCACAGTGAGCATTGGTTTGGGAGTTTGTTTCATATGCTAATTATAACACTGAAACATGTTGTAATGAGCATCATTTAAGTAATTGTAAGTAATTGCTTCACCACACATGTGAGTTTGTCCAGTTAATTTCTGTTTTATTGTTTATGGTCTGCATACAGCAAAACATGTTAATATAATGTTGGTTATTATAGTGTTGGATTGGTCTTTGATTTATGTTAAGCTATAGAAATTCTTGGGTTGGGAATGTTCCTTGTCAGTGAGATTAACTTTAAATAAGTGTGTTTTACATGTCTGAGACTATTACAGATCAGGCAGTAGCAGACGGCAGACGTGTGGAAGCAGCAGCGTTTTGTCCAATTAAAAATATATATCTTTGTGTATGCATTTCCAGATTCTTCTAATAAGTATGTGACGGCAAATTGGACCTGGTGTCTGCCTTGATGCCTGTAACACATTTTGAACCATTTGCTCTTGTACTGTATTGTTTGCTCTTGTGTAACTTCAACATGAAGTGTCACTGTTCTTGGTTCGTTTCACCCATATGGTGAAGTTCAGTCAGTTTGAATTTAGACTCACAGCATTGTTATACTGTTGGATTAAATGTTTAATGAAAATGTCTGTGTGTGTACAGTTGCTATGTTTACAGTTGGTTTTATGTACCTCAAGTAAAGTCTTCTTTTCCACTTATATCTACCTAGCATTTCAATTATCTGCTCATTCTTTTAGTGCTCTTGACTTAGAGTTACTATTGCTTTGATTGATTTTGATTACATCTGCTCAGTTTTATGTCCATCCATCCATTATCTTCCACTTTATCCCGCTAGTCGGGGTCACGGGTGGGGGTGGGGCTGGGGCTGCTGCAGCCAATCCCACCGTCATTGGGTGAGGGTGGGGTACACCATGGACAGGTCGCCACACATCATGCACACATTCACACCTATGGGCAATTTAGAGTGACCGATCAACCTAACATGTATGTCTTTGGACTGTGGGAGGAAAC
>JAOVVH010009652.1:0-10253 GCA_028566435.1 Scorpiodoras heckelii | reverse complement strand
AACATGCATGTCTTTGGACTGTGGGAGGAAACCAGAGTACCCGGAGGAAACCCACGCAAGCACGGGGAGAACATGCAGACTCCACACAGGACGGCCCGGACCGGGAAACAAACCTGGATCGTCTTGCTGTAAGGCAACAGTGCTGACCACTACACCACCGTGCCGCCACAGGGAGACTTGATAACTCAATTTTTGTGTAATTGTAACATGTTGCCGTTGTGAAATATATTACTTTGAAATTGGGTAAATCTTTTGGAAACGCCCTGAATAAGATATATAGCTAAATATAGTCCAGCAATGTAAATGCAGCCAGTGTAAATGCAGCCAGTGTAGCACATAGCATCAATGTGTTTTAACCTTGATTGACCTTAAGTGACTTAAGCTAAGTGCATGTTTAACAGCATGTTTAACATTAGCATCAGAGAGTGCAAGAGCACCAGAAGTCACACGTTCACAGTATTCCCAGTTTACAAAAGCATACTACGTTTTCTTGAAGACGGTATCTCAGGAACTAACAATTAGCCACTTAAGCAGCACCTTAACACTATATTAAATGACAGAAAATAGCTTTTCACAGGCACAGATTACCTCTCCTTCAGGACTAAACGTCTGTAACTAGTGCTCATGTCTAATTGTACGTCTGCACACTGGGTGTGAACGGAGCTTCCCACTAGACAGCATTGTTAATCCCACAGGGGTTGTGGTGTGAAGCTGGGTTTAATAAAAAGCATGTTCTCACTGCAGACTGAAATTACTAGAGATTAGCCTGACCCAGATAATATTTTTCTGGTAATTATTTGAATATAGTCCACATGAAAGATTTTTTAAGGTTATTTTCTCTGGATTAATTTACAGCTACAAGCAATTTCTTCTGGCTGGTTTCTCAGCCACGCCCCAAATTCAGTAGAGGATTCTGATTGGACAGCGATTCCATTTCAGTTTGGCACGAATTCCGCGCTGTTCCTCTGCGAAGTACAATCACACCCTGCGTTTTGTTTTGCAGCTGAGACGATTGCATTTTAATTTGCTTTGTGTTCAATTCTGACACAAATTCAGCATTTCATTCTTTATCGAATGACATTAAATCAACCTAATGGATCTTTTGCTTTCCATTTTGGCACTTTTTTCTGCATGTCAGAGTTGAAACGTTACATTTCAGTGAAGCGATTTCGAGGTGTATTGTATTTAATTGTGACACGAATTCTGCATGTCATTTTGAAAATTCAAATCCTCGTGTACTGTTTTTCAGTAAAGAGGTCAAGAGACGTGAAAAACAATGTAATGGTGGTTTTGTTTTTCATTTTGCCACGTGTTCTGCATGTCACTGTGGAAAAACAATACATTATGTGCATTGCATTTCACGTTTTGGCACTGTGGCGATTGCTTTTCAATTTGGCACGAATTCTCTTCATTGAGTGGTGCCCAAGTTCCCACTTGTTGGAAAATTATAAGTTTGAATATCAATGACTCCACAGGCATCTATGGCCAAGAGACCAGAAAAGCTTAATGATCCTTGTTCTCTGGGTGGAAATTGTGTGTTTTTTTCCTCACTCATCTGTCGAGCAGAGTGATGCTGTCCAGTCATGTTAGCCCCTCTACAGCACTTAGCATTTTCTTCTGAAGAACACAAGACTCTTTTGTATCTCTGATACACATTTGAGGACACTACTGCTCCTCTTCATGTGCCTCGCAACCCAAAGCTGGTTTTAGACTTTCTGATTACAATGACCTTTAAAGATGCCTTTGTACAACTGGATCTCGATAACATCTTGCTGAAGGTCCATGAAGATCCTCTAATAAGACCTGTGATGAAAGAAAATGCCAACCTAATCAGGCTGGGCTTGTGATTTTAATGTCATGCAGTGTAACCATGGCTTGTTCTATCCAACATGCATGACTCCATGAGGATTATTCAATGAATAAACATAATGTAGCCGTTATCTAAAGAGCTTCCTGTAGGCAGAATGAGCAGGTGATGTGATAAACAAATGGCCAAGGCATGATGTCATTATCCTTCAGTTCTTCCTCTCCAGTTGTTCTCCCACCAGGAGGCTCTCCCATACGGTGTAAAATAAGTGCCCATTGTTTTATACAATACAGTACAGGTTTAAGGTCAGATTTGGCCTCCTTTCTTTTCTCTGAAACCCAAAGGATTTACTATATAATATCTTTCCTCCAGTTCAGCAAGTTCTTTCTGACCTTGCGGTATGTGTCTGTGTGTGTGTCTGTGTGTGTGTGTGTGTGTGTGTGTGTGTGTGTGTGTGTGTGTGTGTGTGTGTGAGAGTCCAGCCCCTGGATTCTTATTTTTTCTTTGCTCATTGGCACTTTCTCCTCATTGTCTCTCAACCAACCATCCTATGAAACGTTTAGGAATTGCAACCATTTTTCCTACAAAGCCTCCTCATTTCAGGGGCTCAAAAGTAGTTGGACAAATTAACATTACCATAAATAAAATGTTCATTTTTAATACTTTGTTGAGAATCCTTCACAGGCTATGACTACCTGAAGTTTGGAACCTGTGCGCATCACCAAACGTTGGGTTTCCTCCTTTGTAATGCTTTGCCAGGGCTTTACTGAAGCTGCCTTCAGTTGTTGCTTGTTTGTGGGTCTTTCTGCCTTGTTTTGTCTTAAGCAAGTGAAATGCATGCTCAATTGGGTTCAGATCTGCTGATTGACTCGGCCATTGCAGAATATTCCACTGCTTTACCTTAAAAAACTCCTGGGTTGTTTTTTGCAGTATGTTTTGGGTCATTGTCCATCTGTACTGTGAAGCACCGTCCAATCAACATTTGCTGCATTTGGTTGAATCTGAACAGAAAGTATATAGCTGGATACTTCAGAATTCATCCAGCTGCTTCTGTCTTCTGTCACATCATCAATAAACACTAGTGACCCAGTGCCACTGGAAGCCATGCATACCCATGCCATCACACTGCCTCCACCATGTTTTACAGAGGATGTGGTGTGTTTGGATCATGAGCCGTTCCAAGCCTTCTCCACACATTCTTCTTCCCATCATTCTGGTACAGGTTGATCTTAGTTTCATCTGTCCAAAGAATAATGTTCCAGAACTGGACTGGCTTCTTTAGATATTTTTTGACAAAGTCTAATCTGGTTTTTTTTATTTTTGAGGCCGATTAATGGTTTGCACCTTGTGGTAAACCCTCTATATTTGCTCTCATTTGTCTTCTCTTCATGGTAGTTTTAGATACTGATACATCTACTTCTTGGAAAGTGTTATTCACTTTGGTGGATGTTGTGAAGGGGTTTTTCTTCACCATAGAAAGGATTCAGCGATCATCCACCACTGTTTTCTTACATGGACGTCCAGGCCTTTTTGACTTCCCAAACTCACCAGCGTGCTCTTTTTACCCCAGAATGTACCAAACTGTTGATTTGGCCACTCCTAACATTTCTGCTAACTCTCTGATGGATTTCATCTTTTTTTCAGCCTAATGATGGTCTGTCTCACTTCCATTGAGAGCTCCTTTGACCTCATGTTGTGGGTTCACAGCAACAGCTACCAAATGCAAATGCCACACCTGGAATCAACTCCAGACCTTTTACCTGCTTAATTGATGATCAATTAATGAGAGAATAGCCCATGCAGCCCATTGAATAGCTTTTGAGATAATTGTCCAAATATCTTTGGTCCCATGAAAAAGAGGCAGCTACATATTAAAGAGCTGTAATTCCTAAACCCTTTCTCCAGTTAGGATTTGAATACCCTCAAATTAAAGCTGAGAGTCTGCAATTTAAGGCCATATTGATTATATAACTGTATCTTGAATATGTTTTGGTAAGCAGCTAAAATGTGAAATCTTGTGTCAATGTCCACATATTTCTGGGCCTAACTGTATGTAATAACATGAGATTGCTGATTCAACATAAGCAGCCTCTTTTATTTATTTATTTATTTATTTTAAAATTTATTTACAACCCCCATTTCCTGAAAAGTTGGGACACTTTTTTAAAATGCAATAAAAACTGAAATCTCAAATTCACTTGATGCATTATTTAACAGACAAAGAAAAGATTTTCAGTGTTTTCAATGACAAACTTAATTCTATTTGTTAAATACCAACAACTTTAGAAATTGACATCTGCAACACACTCAAAAAAAAAGTTGGGACAGAGGCAAAATAAGACTGAAAAAGTTATACAGTTAAGAATTGTCAGTTCAAATACAATGTTCAAATACTACAGTTCATAATATCATGAAAGGATTCAAGGAGTCAGGTGAAATCTCGGTGCGTAAAGGTGTACGTGTGTGTGACCATCGAGCCCTCATGTGGTTTTGTTTGAGAAACTGTCATGCTACCGTAATGGACATAGTCACATGGGCTTGGGAGTACTTTGGAAAATCATTGTCACTTAACACAGTTCACCGCTGCATCAAGAAATGTAACCTGAAACTGTATTATGCAAAGAGGAAGCCAGATATTAACTTTGTTCAGAAACACTGGTCAGTTCTCTGAGCCTGAAATCATCTGAGACTGATCAAAAGACAGCAGAAACGTGTTCTGTGGTCAGACTAATCCAAGTTTCAGCTTGTTTTTGGAAAACAATTGTTGTTGTTGGATTTTATGTGCCAAAGATAAAAAAGACCATCCAGACTGTTACCAATGAAAAGTGCAAAAACCAGCATCTGCATATACAGGGTCATCTGCATATATATGTGAATGTACCATTGATGCAGACGCTTATATTGATATTTTGGAGAAACATATGCTGCCAAAAAGATGACATCTTTTCCCAGGAACTCCATGTTTTTCAGCAGGACAATGCCAGGCTTCATTCTGCATGAGTTACAACAGCATGGCTTGACAAGCCTGCCCACAGTCCAGATCTGTCTCCTATTGAAAATGTATGGAGCATCATGAAGAGGAGAATCAGACAACAGTGACCACAGACTGTTGAGCAGCTCAAGTTTTGTACACAGCAAGAATGAGTGAAAATTCCATTTGCAAAAGTGCAACTATTAGTGTCTTCTATTCCTAAAGGATTAAAAAGTACAATTAAAAGAAAATGTGATGTGACCCAGAAGTAAACACGCCTCTGTCCCAACTTTTTTTTGAGTGTGTTCCAGGCATCAATTTCTAAATTTGTTTATATTTAACAAATAGAATTGAGTTCATAATTGAAAATGCTGAAAATCTTTCTTTGTCTTTTTGTCTGTGAAATAAAACTTCATGTGAATGAACAAATTACAGATTTCAGTTGTAATTGCATTTTAAGAAAGTTCCTTCCTTCCTTCCTTCCTTCCTTCCTCCCTCCCTCCCTCCCTCCCTCCCTTCCTTCCTTCCTTCCTTCCTTTCTTTTTTTTCTGGATTAGTAGCCGGCATACAATATTCACTCTTTAGACTTGTTATGAATTAATGAACTAGATATTTTGTCCATGTATTGCTTGGACATTTTGCATACATTATAGTCATTATCTCAACAATTTGCAAGTCAAATTGTGAACCTGGAGTGTGTTTAAATGCAAGAAGTGAATGCAGATGCATGTGAGCTGTGGTTATGATTAAAATATAAGACATTAGCAGGTAAAATGGTGCATCAGTTTAAATGTAAGATATTGTAATTATAATAAATGCAGTAAAAAAAAGTATATTACATAAGCATGGAGGGTTTATTGGTTTACACTGAATGAATTACATTGCAGTTTCGTATATAGTTTTTCCATGTTGTCATGTTATAAAAGCCTACTAAAATATTATGTTGTGCTTTGTAAAGAGCTGAAAAGGGTTCGTCCTTTTAGAGCTTTAAAATCATTAACAGATAGATGAGATATAATGCTGAAGATGGTGTTTCATAACAGCATTTTCATTCTCGGAAAAAAACAGTGTTTACACTCAACATAATGACAATCTTATCACGTGTTACTCTGGACTTAGTGCTGTGATTTACATCTCGCACACTCCAGCTTTTACACTCTCTCAATAATAACACAATGTTCATTTTCTGGGTTTCATATTCAGGGTCCAACTTTAATTCATGCTTAAGCTAAATGGAATATGAAAGTAAGTACACCCTATGAAAGATATGCAACTCTGTATGCGCCATGGTGTGTGTAAACGTTTACAAATAGAGGATTCATTTCATCAGCGCCTGGGATGATTTATAAGATTTATAATCTTTTAAAAGCACCAAAGCCATCGCAGCTCATAGCTTTCGCTCCATTTTGAACAGAGGAGATAATTATTCCCCCAAAAATATATTGACAAGTTCAAATCTAGGAGCGGAGCAAGAGCCGAGTCATGTCTGGAAAAACCAATTAACCAAATGGATTTCTCTCACATCTACTTCTCAGTCAGGCTGAAGACACTCACTTTGCTGTCTGAAGCTGGACTAAAGTGAGATGGAGGTTATTTTTTTCCTTTTCAAGACAGAAAAAAACTGTTTTATCAAGGTTTGGGGAGGTCACTGGTGTCACTGTTGAATTAGTTGGGGATATAATTAGGTGGTCGAGGTACATAGGTGATGGCAGTAATAATACATTGTGAGATGAATGCAAGAGAAGTAATTAGTTCCATGGCAGGGAGCCGGTGTGGATCTTCACACCTTTGGAAACAGACAGAAAAACACGCTGTGGTCTGATAAAGTAGCTTGCCTTGCAAGTGTGTATCAAAACAAGTATGGTCATGTAGGCAAGAATATGTAATTAGTTGTTCAGAATATTAGATAAATCATTATTCTGATACTGTGACTGCTAAGGAAAAAAGTGCATCCTTGCTTGAGTTAATAATCTGTTTTCGTAATGCCAAGTACTTCGTAACCTCATACTTAAGAACGTTCTTAAATTTACAAGCGTTTCCCCGAAACCCTTTGTATCAAACGTAGTACTTAAACCCGTTCATAAATTTAAGAGTGCTCTGACCCGTTCATAACTCACTAAGTACTTCTTCACTTGAAGTTCACATGCAGTCAATTTGATTGGTCAATTGATAACAAGCATATTAGGCCAATTTGTTCCCATTTCTTTGCAAAGAATGGATGTATTAATTTACTTCTACACTGAAAAAATATTTAATTTAATTCATTTCATTTACATGAACAAATAATCTCATGTACTTCAATCAGGTGAAATTGTTTGTTTCACATAAATGAAATGATTTAAACCCTGGAATAAAAAGAAATATTATATACATTTATGCTCAGACTAACATTTATGACTTTCATAGTAGGAGGCTGTAACGTGACCTGTTACACCATGATAGGTACAGCCGAAGTTAATTTCATACTAGAAACATACTAAGGACATAAATCAAGCTAGTAGATGTGATTTTTTTCTAGCACTAGCTATATTAATGCATGAAATGCAATTACTTTTTCAAAAATAAAGATTAATTTTCATGAATTTGTTTGTAAATGTGCTGTTGCTATTGCTGTGAGAGTTTTTCCACAGAAAATTAGTGGACTCTGTGATTTTTGAGCTGGAACTGCACGTGAACTTCAAGTTAAGAAGTACTTAGTGAGTTGCAAATGGGTCAGCTGTCTTTTAAATTATGAACGAGTTTAAGTACTACGTTAGTTACGGAGGGTTTCGAGAAATGCTTGTAAATTTAAGAATGTTCTTACATACGAGGTTACAAAGTACTTAGCGTTACGAACGTTTTGGGAAATGCAACCCTGACTGATGAATCAGTTACACATATAAGTAACCTAGAGGAAGGCTAACAGTGGTGCTTGTGTGATGAACATGGCAGCTGTACAAAGATTACTGTTTCTAAATCAGAGACGCTGTTTAAGGCGATGACGTTAATCCACGAGGACAGGCAGTTCCTCTCAATGCAGCTCACCGTTTAAACATGAACCCCCTTTGATTTCAAGCAATTCGTTTTTATATTAATTACTTTCCAAATGATACTTTTGTGGTACAATAATTAGAAAATTCAGTTTTCGGTGGTTCAGTTTTCGACTGGCGGTGCCTTTCCTGCGGAGATACACAAGCGGAGTCATCAAAGTGCTACTTAAAATTCCTTCATAATTTTGGAGACTAACAAGGTTTTTGGGAAACACTCGCAAAACTGGTGTTCTTAAAGTTACGTCTTTCTTAACCCTTGTGTAGTCTTAACGTTCTGTACACTCCCCTTGTCCTAAGAGTCAAAAACGACCCGTCTACACTTAACCCTAAAAAGAAAGCAGCTTAATTGAATTTTAAATCCCAAATCTACTTTGCATGAAGAAATTATTTGTTACTCATTACAAACTTTGAGAATATCTGGGTTTTTCCTTTGTAACCGTGCAGAAAGACTGCATTTAATCATTGGACACACAGCAGCACTTTATAGCATCTGACTGCATTCCCCATTAGTAAAGAGTGCCTTGTTGATTTTGTCTGAAATTTTGTTTATTTTGTATGAAATTTTGTTTATTTTGTATGAAATTGTTTTTATTTTGTCTGTGAATGTCAGGTGTGTGGTGAACATGCACAAGAAAGTTCAATCAGTGGCATATAAACTGGTGACTAAGTGATTTTATAACTGCCGGATCAAAAATGACGCCTAAGACAGTCTTTGTACCCTGGTGGTGCACAGCTTTTATGTAAATATTTAAAAGGGGAATGTTTCACTTTTTGTAATGTTGGGGTTACTTTAGGAAAATCATCAAGTTTCAAGTTGAAAAAAAAAAAGATCATTTAGAGTGTTTTCTCTACTGGCAAACATAGTTGCAGGTCATTTTTGACCCTTAAGGCAACACAAGGCTTAAAGTTGTTCGTAAATCGTTAAGATCAATCGTTATCGGGAAACGCACCCCTGACCTGGATACTATAGATCTGTACATAAGAACTGCTGCTGTAATCATAAAGACTGTCCTGTGCTCATCCCAGGACTTTAATTCACATCCTGCTCACACTGAATATCCCATCAGCACACTTGTCTGTATATTACCCAGTTGTAGAATATTGTTCTTAATGCTTGACAGTTATGCTGCGTTTGAGGCAAAGTTGCAGCTTGTAATTCCCTGAATTACAACCGGTAAAAACCATACCAGTTCCAGAATTTTTTTTTTTTGGTGGAGTGGCAAGGTTTATTAAATTTCCTTTTGCTTCTTGTTATTAATTCATGATCTCAAAGAATAACAGCCCTATTTTCAATCACCCAGAAGAGGGCGGCTTGCATTTATGAGC
Source organism: Scorpiodoras heckelii (assembly GCA_028566435.1). Taxonomy (NCBI): domain Eukaryota; kingdom Metazoa; phylum Chordata; class Actinopteri; order Siluriformes; family Doradidae; genus Scorpiodoras; species Scorpiodoras heckelii. The sequence goes on along the minus strand of JAOVVH010009652.1, from coordinate 1,120 downwards.
TATTTCTCATCGTTTCTTCCTTGTGGACTTTTACCTCCGTCACCTCTGATTTTATTCAAATCTAAAATTGGATTAAAAAGCAAGTTCACCTGAATGTATTAGCCAGGGTTGCCAAATCTGTGCTTTCCATGTTTTTGCCCATGGGCTGAAGACTTCATGTTTTGCATACATTCAATTCAATTTGTTGATGTTAATGCAAGTCATGTTGTTCACCTTGGGCTTTATTAATGCAAAGAAAATGTAGTGCAGGTGAAATAATAAATGGTAACAATAAAAAAGTTCTCCTTTGTTTAAATATATGGTATAATTTGAAGTTACTTGATAATTCTACAACATATTTAATAATGGTTGTAATTATTTTGGAGCTTAATACAGAGTTTTTAGGAGTTAGATTATCAGTTTCAGTCTGTGTTGCTTAGTTTTGAATGAGCATTAGGCTGGTTATGTCATGTCTCCTGTTAGTGTTTTCCTGAGACATTAGCACAATAGCTTTACTGATAACATTTAGGTTTTATATCTTCCACATATCTCTGCAGGTTTCAAACAGTCTTTAACTCTAGACAACATGCCAGCTTATGTCATATGGAGTCAAGTTAAGACTATATACTTAACGGCAAAAATAATACTAATCGCTTATGATGATGATAAAAATTTAGCCCTGGCACTTAGCGATGGTGGAAGAACAGAAGTGACTATCAGCATTTGTTCCCTCTGAGGTAAAATAAATTTGAAGGGAAAACATTAAGCTGATGCTTATATTGCATCACTTCCTGTTTTTAGAGGCCTTCTCAAAAACAGGATTGGTACCTGAAAGCCTTGCCTTCATTTCCTGTTTGGTGATAAAACATCCTGCATATGAAAAAAATAATCAACCAAGTGTTATTCAGGTTGGTTTCCTGATGCTGTGATGAAAGTTTTAATGATGACCAGACAAAAAAAAAGTTTTAAAGTAAATAGTATCATAAGAATAATAAGAAAACATTTAAGCAACCATTTATGAAACTACATGCTTTCAGTTAATAATAATAATAATAATAATAATAATAATAATAAATATATATAATAATAATAATAAATATTTGATCAAATATTTAACAAAAAGGATTTTATTCTTATTATT
>JAOVVH010009633.1:0-10256 GCA_028566435.1 Scorpiodoras heckelii | reverse complement strand
TAATAATAATAATAATAATAATAATAATAATAATAATAATAATAATAAAAATAATAATAATAATAATAATAATAATACCTGTAAAAATGCATAATTTTATTACTATTTTCCAGTTTATGTCTAGTTCAGAGTAGTAACATGAAGCACCAACAAACTATTTATTAATGGTTCAGCTATAACAGGTAGCATGCCTGTCTGGATCTTTGTAAGACAACACCTGGATCTTTATAAATTTTTAATGAATAACCTTGACAGAATATTATTTGATTGCTCTTCTATAACTTTTCTGAGTCTGGAGATGTCCAAAGGTATTGCTGTTTGCTGTTTTGGAGCATTCATCACTGTTCCACAAATGTACAAAGTAGATGTTTCAGGCTCATTTTGACAAGGTTTTGGTATTAGAAATAATCTTGGACAGCCACTGGCTTCAGCATGTTGGCCAATAGAGACTCTGGTCCGCTAGTGAATTAGGAGGAAATGATGAAAAAACAGGACTGAAAGCAGGAACAACACATAGTGGAGAAATCAGGGAGTCTATAATCTAACAAGTAAAGTACACCTAAAAATGTAACCATGCTTCTAACCAGGGATTTATTTTAGTCTAATTATGGCATTGCAGTTCTGTCTGCCAGCATGACAGGCCACAGAAGAGACAGTGATGCACCTGTTATCAGTCAGTACATCATGAAAGGAATAAGACAGGATTAAACCACTGAGCTAAATCATAATCAGAGATGGCATAAACAAAATTCTACTACAGTAACTCAACAGTAACTCAATGTTGCTATTATGAAACTTTTATGGTTGAACATTATAGTTCATTGTCTCTTTGTGGGTATCAAATTATTATGCATACACATAGGAACACGGTTATTGCAGTACAGAAATGCAGAGGCATTCGTGATTGCTATTATAAGTCAAGTGTTTCAAGTGCATAATCATGGTGTGCCTCGATTAAACTGCAAGCATGGTAAACAGAAATTTCACTCTTGCCATTTGCCAGCCTTTTTTTTTTATTCAAAACATGCAACACTGATTGTTCTGTCATTCATCCCTTCCTGGAATGTGTATCTCCTAGAACACTTCAAGAAAAAAATCAATGATTGAGAAAGTATTACACCCACTATTGTATTTTTCAATCACTGCTGATGATGTGCTATGGATGTTTCAGTGAGGCAAGGCAAGAAAAGGCAAGTTTATTTATATAGTGCATTTCTGCATTTCATACACAAAGGCAATTCAAAGTACTTAACAAAAATACATAAGTATAATCAAAATGAAATGAAAGAACATTAAAGGATAAAAGAGAAATATTAGACCTAAAAAACAAAAGAATGAAATGAAAGTGAAAAAGTAAAAAAATGTAAGATAATATATTAATATATAGATGACAGAAATAAATAAATAAAATAAATAATTGTATTGAAAAACAAAACAAAAAAAATTATACTATTTTAATATTTTAATAAATATTTTAATATTTTACTAAAATATTATATATATATATATATATATCAAACACTTAGCTAACTTTTTTAAATGAAGCTCATGTTTATACATTATATTACCAAAAGTATTTGCTCGTCTGCCTTCCCATGCATATGAACTTGAGTGACATGCCATTCTTAATCCATAGGTTTTAATATGATGTTGGCCCACCCTTTACAGCTATAACAGCTTCAACTCTACTGGGAAGGCTTTCCACAAGGTGTAGGAGGTGTTTATGGGAATTTTTGACCATTCTTCCAGAAGCACATTTGTGAGGTCAGAGACTGATGTTAGAGGAGAAGGCCTGGCTCACACTCTCCTCTCTAATTCATCCCAAAGGTGTTCTGTTGGGTTGACGTCAGGACTCTGTGCAGGCCAGTCAAGTTCTTCCACACTAAACTCACTCATCCATGTCTTTGTGGACCTTGCTTTGTGCACTGGTGCACGGTCATGTTGGAACAGGAAGGGGCCATCACCAAACTGTTCATGCAAAGTTGGGAGCATGAAATTGTCCAAAATCACTTGGTATGCTGAAGCATTGAGCTCTTTCACTGGAACTAAGGGGCCGAGCCCAACTCCTAAAATGAACCCCACACCACAATCACCCCCTCCACCAAACTTTTCACTTTGTACAATGCAGTCAGACAAGTACCATTCTCCTGGCAACCACCAAATGCTGACTTGTCCATCAGATTGCCAGATGGAGAAGTGTGATTCACCACTCTAGAGGACACATCTCCACTGCTATAGAGTACAGTGATGATGTGCTTTACACCACTGCATCCGACACTTTGCATTGCGTTTGGTGATGTAAGGCTTGGATGCAGCTGCTCAGCCATGGAAACCCATTTCATGAAACTCTCTATGCACTGTGCTTGAGCTAATCTGAAGGCCACAGGAAGTTTGGAGGTCTGTAGACTCTGCAGAAAGTAAGTAAGTAAGTAAGTAAAAGTGCTGTACATACAAATGGCTAATGACTACACGTGAATACATACAACCACAACACAGGTAAAAGAAATCAGATAAATAACATATATTAAAATAAGTACCAAGAAATAAAACACAGATAAGAAACAGATAAGAGATAAATCAAATAACCATAAAAACACTTCATGTTGCCAGTCTCTCATTGTTCAAAAGCAAGTTTGTGTAAGTGAGTTTTTAGACCTGATTTAAAAACCGAGATAGAGGTAGATTGGTGAATAAAGGACGGTAGACTATTCCAAAGGCTTGGGACATACACCGAAAATGCACGATCACCTTTGAGTTTCAGATGAGCCCTAGGAATGGCCAACAAATTCTGTGATGAAGATCTCAGTGACTGCTGCATGAATGTGGATGTGAGCAGGTCTGCAATATAAGAAGGGGCCAGACTATTTAGTGCTTTAAAAACAACTACAAGCACTTTAAACTGTATCCTATTTTGCACTGGTAGCCAATGAAGTGAAGCGAGGACTGGTGTAATATGTTCCCTTTTCTTGGTTCTAGTCAGTAATCTGCATGCAGCATTCTGGACTGTAAATGTTGCAATAGAGACTGGTTAATGCCAATGTATAATGAATTACAGTAGTCTAATCTTGAAGAGATGAATGCATGAATGGCTTTCTCGAGGTCAGAAAAACTGAGAAAGGGCTTCAGTTTTGCAATGTTTCTGAGCTGGAAGAAATTAATTTTAACCACAGAGTTGATTTGTTTATCAAATCTGAGGTCTCAGTCAAAGAAAACTCCAAGATTTCTCACTGAAGACTTAACACATGATGACAAATTACCAAGGTTATTAGAAACATCATTAATAAAATGGTTTGTACCAAAGATAATAATCTCTGTTTTGCTTTCATTCAGGTGTAGGAAATTAACAGCCATCCACTTCTTGATGTCCCCAAGGCAATTCTTGAGGGAAATAAAAGATCCATTGTCCTTGGGTCTAATGGGAAGATACAGCTGTATGTCATCAGCATAAAAATGAATGTTGACATTATGCTTTCTAATAATTTGGCCTAAAGGTAGCATGTATAATGAAAAGAGGATGGGCCCTAGTATGGACCCTTGTGGAACACCACACATCACATCAGCTGAGGAGGAAAAGGAGTTGCCCATGTTTACTGAAAAAGTCCTATGTTCAAGGTAGGACCTAAACCACCTCAGGGCCACACCCTGTAGCCCCACCCACTCTTTTACGTGACCAGTAAGTATGTTATAATCAATTGTGTCAAAAGCAGAGCTTAAATCTAATAGCATAAGTATGGCGCAATTTCCAGAATCAACAGACAATGAAAGGTCATTTGTCAACTTAAGGAGGGTGGATTCAGTGCTGTGCATAGCCTTAAAATCAGACTGAAAAATCTCAAAAACACTATTGTAGCTTAAAAAGGGGTAAAAGCTGAGAGTACACAACCTTTTCAAGTAATTTAGCTAAAAATGGTAATTTAGAAATTGGCCGATAGTTACTAACCATTGTAGCATCAAAGTTGTGCTTTTTAAGCAAAGGAGTAACTATGGCATGTTTGAAAACTGAAGGAACCATAATAGTAGCTAGAGAACTACTGATGATGTTTAAGACAGATGGTCCTAAAACATCAAACATTGCCATAATCAGTTGTGGGAGCATAACATCAAGCGTTGTCGGCTTTATGTTCAGCACTAAATCTGTAAGTTCTGCCATTGAAACAGTTTCAAACTCTCTAAAAACACCTTTGCATCACGGAGGAATAGAGCAATCTAGACCCACGTAAGGAATAAAAGACCTAAAACTCTCAGTCTTTCCAATAAAACAGTTTTAAAAATCCTCACAATGGCCAGGAGATGGATGGCCTAATCCAGATGCAGGTTTAAGTAAAGTATTAATTGTGCTGAACAAAACTTTAGGTCTGTTGCAGTTTTTGGCAATTATGTTTGAAAAGTATTCTTCCATAGAACATTTAACAGTTGGCTGATAGTCATGTCAGCAACTCTGGAATATTTCAAGGTTTACTTGTAGTCTGTGTTTTTTCCATTTCCTTTCTGCTCTTCTACAAGCCTGTCTAATTTCCTGAGTGGCTGGATTTAACCATAGCTGGACTTTAGATTTGAAACGTTTAAATCTCAAGGGGGCAACAGAATCAAGAACAGCTGAACAATTTTGATAAAATAAAGTGACTAAATCGTCAACACTAAACTGATCCAAATCATGAGTGGGTAACTGAAAAGGTCATGGAAAAGTCACTGGCCGTGGATGAACACTACATAGGCGACCTAAAACAGGAGCAGGGAAATTCCCAGTAAAAGTAGAGCTAAACACTACTGGTCTATGATCAGAAAAACTAGCCTCTTCAATAATTAATTTGTCAATATCAATACTGGTTGAAAATACCAAATGAAGCATATGACCTTGGATATGGGTTGGCTCATGAACATGTTGATTAAAATTAAAAGAATCCAAAATCTGAGTGAAATCATTAACCTGATATTTAGCAGGGCAGCAGACATGTATTTTAAAATCACCCATAAGTAAAATCCTATCAGACAGAGGTACCAGTAAGCCAAGAAATTCAGAAAATTCAGTGATAAAATCTTTGTGTGCTTTCGGAGGTCTATATACGTACTATTGCACAGAGTAAAGGGAAAATAGAGTGAGCCTTAAAAACCAGTGTTTCAAAACATTTGATCATCCCAAGGTTTAAAATTTGACATCAAAGACGTTGTTTGAAAACCACCGCAATTCCTCCGCCTCTACCCGTACTCCGCAGCACACTGAAGAAACCACAGTCTGTTGGGTAAAGTTCCAGGAAGGGGGCGGGGTCACCAGCAGGTTCACCAGCTGTAGCCCATGTCTCAGATAAAAACAACAGGTCCAGACCATGAGAAGTGAAGAAGTCTTTTAAAATGATTGTCTTATTGTGGACAGAGCCAGCGTTTACCAGTGCCATGTGAACTGACACAGAGTGAGGCAGCAGTAATGGTGTGTGCTCCAGTGGTCTGTGGCCCGAACTCGCCACCGAGGGTAAAAGTGTAAAGTGGACTGTTCCAGAAACACAGGTACCAGCCAGTTGTAAACCGCTTCAGGGGCACGAGCAGATACTGCTCAGGAGTTTCGGCCAAAAAATTCAACAGGAGCATGCTGGGGAAATCCCAGTTTGGCCACCAACGGCTCCTTATTCTGACTAGGACACCTCCTTGTTTCCCTCCTTTCCTACAGCGCTTCCCTCGGTAGATAAAGCAGGGATAGCGACAGACCTCCCTCTGCCAGGGAGCCACAAACTCCGAGTGAGAGCCACTTTGTCCCCAAGGATTCTGGTTCAAGGAATCCTCCATAGAGGTACAAATGTTGAGTATCGTTTGACGATCATAAACGAGCAACAGTGGAGCACTATAAGCACTACCACAGAAAAGTAACACACACAACATAAATAAACACATAACAGAAAGTTGGTGACCTCTGCGCACTATACGCCTCAGCATCCGCTGACTCCTCTCTGTCATTTTATGTGACCTACCACTTTGTAGCTGAGTTGCTGCTGTTCCCAATCACTTCCACTTTGTTATTATACAACTAATAGTTGACTGTGGAATATTTAGTAGCAAGAAAATTTCATGACTGGACTTGTTGCACAGGTGGCATCCTATCATGGTACCATGCTGGAATTCACTGAGCTCCTGAGAGTGACCCATTTTTTCACAAATGTTTGTAGAAGCAGTCTGCATGCCTAGGTGCTTGATTTTATTTGGCCATGGAAGTGATCGGAACACCTGAATTCAATGATTTGTATGGGTGAGTGAATACTTTTGGCAATATAGTGTATATAAGCTTCATTTAAAAAAGTTAGGTAAGTGTCTTCTATTGTTTGAGAACCAGGGTTCTTGAGGAGATTTATTTTAATTTGTGTCATTTAGTTGGATTGTCAAACTCTGGTGCATCATCATCATCATCATCATCATCATCATCATCATCAAGAGGCATATAAGGTATTTGATAAGGTATTGTAAAGAAGGTGGCCTATAAAAATTCTGTTATTACATTTATTACCGTATTTTTGTGATTCTTTCCCAGAGACCACTCTGAGATATGAGATGTGAAGGCAAAGGTTGAATTTCTTCCAGGAAATATCTATCCCACAGGGATAAGAGGGCCACCAGCTGCTTTCTTGTTATTACACTGAAATACTCAATGTTTATTCATGCCCTCTGAACTCTCCTGCTTGTCCTGCTTTTTATGAAAATGAAAAAGCATACAATCACGTCACATTTCCATAATAAGGTAAGCACTTCTGATCATATTAGTAGTCTTTATAATTCTCTCATAATACCCCAGAGAATAGAAAATATGCCCCCCAAGTGTAGGACAAGATTGTGTTGTCTGTTAGTGAACAACAAATATGATATTCCTTACATTATTTCTGACTAATTTCCATTACCTTTATGACTATAGATATGCTTCTGTGCTTGTTAAAACATATTAAAGCAGCCTCATCATGACCATTCATATGATTATATGACATTTTACATCATACAGTGTTGTCAATAGGTCTGGTAAATAGTGAGTTCGATTATAGAATAAAACAGAAAAATTAATTAAGATGAGTATATAGTAAATAGGACCATCCTTCTTGTATGCCTTAATAATCTTAAACCAATACGCGTGCTCTGCATTGGCTTATGCTCATGGGGAGTGGGAAAGAAAGAAAAGACCTCGCCAGCACATGCAATATGGCCACAAATATTCTGACCTCATTTGAGGGACTGGGCTCAGTTATGCACAGTGCACCCTGCAATTTCGTCTTGACCATTGGCTGGTGATGTGGTGCATACTGTATATCTCAGTCATCTGTGTCAGTGTGTTTCAAACAATCTGTTGATGCAATACTGCACATCACCAGGTCATACATTTTTCTGACACACACTGAAAGGAGGTAGGTGGCAGAACTGGTGGATGTGGATGCCTGGTTAATTAATAAGCAATGCCAACATGCTATTTTCAGCCACTTTGATCCTAATTATATTTATACACAGCAGACCAAGAATATCCTCTTCTTCCATGGCTGATGACCCAGTTCTCCAACCAACGAGAACCATCAAGACCAGTACAATTGCATGTTGCAATCATGACAAGCATCATAGTGTGCACTTTCGGCATTTCAAAAACAAATTTCAGATGCCTGGACAAATCTGGTGGCTGGATGCTTTTTTAGCCTTGAACAGGTTTGTCATGTTACTGTTGTGTGGTGTATACTCCACAATATGGCATCAGAAAGGAAATTCCACAGTCCAGCTGTACCTAACAACCAGCCTGAGGAGGATATGAGTGTGACTCAAGAACAACCAAGCGGGGAAGTGCACCAAATGATTGTCGACTAGCGTATTATTTAGTTATGTGACATTTTTGGGGTAGCTTGGGAATGAGGAGGTTGGAGGCAAGTCAAAATATGGCATGTTATTTTATTTGTGAAACATGTCCCTTGTTGTGGGAGCTGGAAAAGAAGGAAGAGTGTACATCCTGAGTTGAGCGCATGACATCTGCCAGTTCCTTCAGTGCACCATTATTTGGAGTTAGAGTGGTCTTTATGATGGCTAATGTAATGCTGATAAACTGGTTAAACTGCAGTTAGTGGGCCCTGACTTCTCACTCCTCTGCCAGTCTCAGGTGTATCAGGTGGTAATATGCTGTTGCTCTGTCATCAGGATGTTGCTATCCAGATTCATGCTCCACAGACTTCTCAGCAGGTGTACTCCTCTCCATGTCATTCCAATCTCCCAAGACAATCCTAAGGGTTCCATATAATCTGTAAAACTATTCCTGCTACTAGCATTTCATTCTTTATAAATGAAACACTCCAAATTGCAATGTCTGGTCTACCCACCTCTGGTCCATAACTGATATAATGACGCCACCTGGCTTGGTCTTGCCACTGCTTAAAATGGCAAATATACACTGATCAGCCATAACATTGAAACCACCAGCCTAATATTGTGTAGGTCCCCCCTGTGCAGCCGTAACAGCTCTGACCCATCAGGGTGTAGACTCCATGAGATCTCTGAAGGTGTGCTGTGGTATCTGGCACTAAGACATTACCAGCAGATCCTTTAAATCTTCTAAGTATCAAGGTGGAGCCTCCATGGATTGGATTTGTTTGTCCAGTTAATTCTACAGATGTTTGATCGGATTGAGATCTGGGAAATGTGTAAGCCAAGTCAACACCTTGAACCCTTTGTCATGTTTCTCAATGAATCCCTGAATAATCTTTGCAGTTTTATGCTGCTAAAACAGGCCAGTGCCATTAGGGAATACTGTTGCCATGAAGGGGTGTACTTGGTCTGATACAAGGTTTAAGTAGGTGCTACATGTCAAAGTAGCAGCCACATGAATTCCAGGACCCAAGATTTCCCAGCAGAACATTGCCTTGAGCAACACACTGCCTCCACCAGCTTACCTTCTTCCCATAGTGCGTCTTTGTGCCATCTCTTACCAAGGTAATAGACATACAAACATCAAACCTTCCGCATGTTGTAAAAGAAAACATTATTCATCAGACGGGGACACCTTCTTCCATTGCTCCATGGTCCAGTTCTGATGCTCACATGCTTGTTGTAGGCACTCTGACTGGTCTGCAGCTAAGCAGCCCCCATACACAGCAAGCTGTAATACATTGTGTGTTCTGACACCTTTCTATCATAACCAGCATTAAATCTTTCAGCAATTTCTGCTACAGACGCTCTGGGATCAGACCAGGCAGGCTAGCCTTCAATCCCCATGCGCATCAGTGAGCCTTGGCTATCCATGACAACGTCACCGGTTCACCTTTTGCCCTTTCTTGGACCAGTTCTGGTGGGTACTAACCACTGCATACCGGGAACACCCCACAAGAGCTGCAGTTTTGGAGATGCTCTGACCCAGCTGTATAGCCATCATAATTTGGCCCTTGTCAAAGTTACTCAGTTCCTTACACTTGCCCATTTTTCTCACTTTCAACACATCAACTTTGAGTGCTTACTGTTATTCACCTCCTGATATAGCCCACCCCTTGACAACCAGTCAGCCGTTGATGACGTTGCAGGGCATGTTTCAAATAGAGCCGTTTTAGTGACTGAGTTCCCTATAAAGTGCCCTTGGGATTCTGTACCCTGTACTTTGTGTAGGGAGCAAGTACCGTATACATAATTAGGGACACTTGCGATTGGAATGCAGCCTAAAATGAGCAACGTAATGCTCAATTACGGCACCGCTGGTTTGCGTAATTTAACTAATTTTTAATCCACTCATTTTTTTCAGTGGCATTAATTTTTTTAATCACGATTAATTCTTTAAAGCGTTAATACATTTGTTAAAGCATTAATTTGACAGCACTAGTTGTAATGTTATGGCTGATCGGTGAATACAGTAAACATTTGAATAAACCAAATGATTCATGATTTGTCCCCAATTTTTATGACATGAATTAATTAGGATACTATTCATTTTGCAAATAACTTCATTAGGAATTGCCATATATTTCCTTCATCAGTAATTCCTCTCCTCAAAGCCTCTCCAACAGTGAATGCCACTTGCTCTTCCAGGGGCATCAGTTTCACAGGTGATGAAGGTGGCCACCAGCTGAAGTGGTTGTATGTCTCCAGTTTCTGGAGAGTCTTGCCTTTACAGGGGTGTGCAGATATCTTCATTTATGTTCAAGGTCTGAGATGCTACGTTTGTGTTTACCCACTGAACCCACCTTTTTGGTGGCTGCTCTTAAAACCCATCTTTTTAAACTGGCTTATTCATTATAAATCTTGTTTTATGCTTGTATGTTTTGAAATTT
>JAOVVH010009534.1:0-10261 GCA_028566435.1 Scorpiodoras heckelii | reverse complement strand
AGAGAGAGAGAGAGAGAGAGAGAGACTCTGCATATAGCCTTGCTGATGGAGAACATCAGACAGAGACAGAGAATTTAATTTTCTACAGGTGTAGCCATGCAGTTGCAGTAATAAAGCATGTTTCCTCAAAGATGTGGGCCAGGGATCATGAATAAGGATTCATGCCTTGCAACGAAATCATGCTCCTACTGGTTTTGACACTTAGTGATTCTTTGGATTTTTGTAGGCTTTTGACAAACTGCCCAAATGAACAAAAAGAAAAAATACCTTCTAGAAATCTGGGCACAAGTGATTCTCACAGACAATTTGTGAACACTGATCCTGAAATTAGAGCCATTAAATGAACTGCAGCATCCAGGCATATGCTAGGAGTGAATCAGACATCCCTCATCTATGCTGACAACAGACATCTGTAAATCTGCTGCCTTTAGACTAAAACACTATTCTGCCTCTAACACAGCAGAAAATAACATTTAACAAAGCAGATCTTCTGTACCATGCTCATACCAAAGCAATAAGAGAATAAAAATTGTGTTGCGCACATCAGTGTGATTTACAGAATACTCATGAAAGAGCAAAACCTCTCGCATTTAAAGCAAGTGTGTCTTATAGGAATGTGTTAGCGACATCAGACAGTGGATGCTGTATAACTTTCTTCTACTTAATTCTGATAAGACAGAAGTACTTGTACCAAGACCACAGGCAGCTACAAGTAAGCTAATAGTAGCTCTGGATGGCCTTTCAGTTACATCATGTGCAGCTGTAAAAGACCTTGGTGTGATTGGTGACTCCAGTCTTTCATTTGAAGATCATGCAGATCATATTACTGCACTAGCCTTCTTTCATTTCAGAAATATTGCTAAAATAAGAAATATAAAGTCACAACATGATTCAGAAATATTAGCTGTTTTTACCTATATGTTGGATTATTCTAATGCCTTGCTGTCTTCATGTTCCAGTCCTTACTAGAACCAGCAGATATGACCATATCAACCCTATCTTATCCACTCTGCATTGGCTTCCAGTACTACTACTATTAACATATAAAGCACTGAACTGTCCCCCCACTGCGATACCTGAGCAAACTACTTCAATCAAAATATGCAGGCTCTTTGTTAGTACCTTGAAGGCTGCAGCAGGGAGCAGAGCTTTCTCTTATAAAGCCCCACAGTTATGGAACAGCCTTCTATTAGTGTTCGGGACTTCTTATGTTAAGGCGAAGATCTGGAGGGTTCATAGGCATACAGTGTTCTGGTAAACTGGGATGTTTTGATGCTATCACCACCCCTACTCTCATGCATTCACTCAGGGCTGTTGATGGTGAAGTGGCCGGCCGATTTATGTCCCAGTGCTCCCTCATGTCTGTATTACCTTATGGCTTTCCCTTTTAGTTATGCTATCACAGGTGATCTTGCCAGAGACTACCTTCCCCCACCCCAGACTGGCTTAAAGAAACACTTAGAAATCATACATTTGGCCTTGCCAAATTGATATAAACAGCTTTCCTATGAGGGTTAAGACTATTTACCATGAACTGTTCTGCACTTCATCAGTCAAATCTCCATCACTAAACAGTTTTTACAGGAATTTACTTGTTATAATTGCAGGGTTTGTTTTTTTTTACTATACTGTATAGTGCACAATTATAGAAGGCATTATTTATGGTCTGGTGTCACCTAAATGAGGATGGGTTCCCTATTAAGTCTGTTTTTTCTCAAGGTTTCTTCCTCTTAACATGTCAGGGAGTTTTTCCTCGCCACCAGTTTGTATAAGTTAAATGTTATGTCTGGATTTTATGTCTTTGTAAAGCTGCTTGGGGACATTGTCCATTGTTAAAAGCACTTTAGAAATAAAATTGATTTGAATTGAATTAGAGCAAGCTATAACGGCTTTCTGTGCTCTGATCTAGTCAGGTTGCAGGCATGTGATCCAATGTGACCTCCGTGCAGTAGTCTATGCAGCTCTGAAGCTGAGGGTAGTGAGCTAGTCCACTATATACTATACTATATACAATACTATATACAAACACCATTTCCAATAAAGTTGGCACACTTTCTAAAAATGGAATAAAAACTGAAAACTTTATTTAACAGACAAAAGGAAAAAGAAAAGATTTTCAGTATTTTCAATGATGAACTTAAAGGTATTTCTTCAATATAAACATATTTAGAAATGGTTGGCTGCAATATAATAAAAAAAACTCAGGACAGAGGCAAAATAAGACAAGTAATACAAGTTAAATTGTTCTGGAATGTTCCACAATTAGCAGTTTAACTGGTAATAAGTGAAATCATCAAGACTGAATATAAAAGGAACATCCGCCAAAGGCTAAGTGTTTGCATAAGATTGTGTAGCAGGAGGGGTTGCGTATTGACCCTTTTTAAATTGCTCTATTGCCAAGGATATGGGTGGGCACGTTTGATTGTTGGGCGGTCCATTTGTATGTTATATAAAGGTAGGGGACAGCTACCTGGAGGTGTGCTTCCTGTTATTTCCTTATCTTCTGGGGTCTCGGATTACTGTGCTGACGGCATGCAGCGTTGTTGAGTTGGCATTGTTTCTTTGATGGGCCACTTCTTAGAGATTACGAGTTTTGTGAATCCGGTTTGCATTACTGGTGTAGTGTTGCCACTTCTCTCCGTGTCGCTGTTGGTGCAGTTCCGCTTCCAGTAAAGTGATTGTAGTGGCTGTGTTGCGCTACTGGGACTGCTGTAGCTGTTGGGTACTGGGTAATGATACTCTGACTCTCACCATGGAGGAAGCTGCCGCACCGCATGCTGGTTTTTCAGTACAGATTGTGCTGGCTCGTTTCCAGTTCCCTACAGTGCTGCTGTTTTGTCTTATTTTCTTGTCTTACTGTATTAAACGACTGTTTTGCACGGCTGTTTGGCACGTCTGTTTTGAACGTCCATTTTGTATTTGAACTACTGTTCTAAAATACTGTTTTGTCTCATTGTTTTGTCTCATTGTTTTGTCTGGGTTGTATTAATATTTTGTTTTGTCTTGGTTATGATTGTATTTTGCTTAAATCTATTTTGGTTGCCACATTGGTTTCGTTCTCATTTATTTTGAGCTGATTCTGGGTTTGTCTTCAATTCCAAGTTGGCTGGACCTTTATTGGTCAAGTTTTTTTCATTATCTTGGTTTATCCTTTAGTTATCCATATATTTTGATCTGTGGTTTATTTCATTCTGATTATTTGATGTCTAATTGTGTTACTTATTTGGTTCAAATTGTCCTTTTTTCTTTATTCATTTGGTAGGCTTGGTGCTCTCTTTTGGTGTGTATAATTGTTTTTGTTTTTCTTTCTTGGCTGGACAGGAGCTGTGGGCCAAAGTGGAAGGCAGATGGATTTGGGTTGTGGGATTCCCTTTCATCTGTCCTGTAGTCTGGAGCACTTCGGGTGTCGTTGAGGTGTGTGGTGTGGTCAGATGTGGTGTGTAGTGTAGGAAATTCTCTTATTCTCCTATTTTCCTCTGCCATGGTAAGCCCCCCACCCTGTTCCAGATTGCCCTGGTTTATTAAGTTTTGAACGGATTGAATAGGATATTAAAGTTTACTAATTTTATGCTTATATGACTGTTTAAGAATGTGGCTTTGGCCTGTTCTGTATAAGATTTTAACTAATTATTAATAAATCTTGAATTTTCAAGTACGTCTCTGGCCTGCAGTGTGTTCGTGTCCTTTTGTTGTTTGGATCTTAAGTACCAGTTAGATTTAGTGGCATAGTTGTGCTCTTTTCTTTTTTTCTTCTCTTCTTTCTCTTTTTCTCTTTTTTTCTTCTTTTTTTGCAAATCTACTCCACCCTCGCCATATTTTGGCGTAGTTGGCATGATTGCTCTTTTGAGGCACAGAGACGTAGGGCCCACCTTTTTTCTGTTTGTGTAGTAATTTTATTCTGAATAGGTATTTCAACATTTAGTGTGAGTAAAGGCAAAACAGCAGCATTTGCTTGAGGGATTGTTCATTTTTAACATTGTTCTGAGATTGAGGTACAGCTTGCCCTCTGTCAGGATGGAGGAGGAGATACAGCAGCTCAGAAACCTAGTGTTGCAGGTTAAGGCTGATAATGAGCGGCTACTTATCTTTGAAGGGGAAGCCTGGGAAGAGATAAAGTATTGCCCTAGTGCAGAGAAAGGGTTCCCAGCCAAAATTCTGGCCATTTTAAAAGATCTCTATGGTTGTTCCCAAGCCTATGTAACACTACACTTTCTCAAGAAAACAGCAGGAAGGAGAAACATTGCAGGAGTTTTCTCTATCTTTAATGGCACTGATGGAATCGGTAAAGCAGCATGCCCCTGTTAAATGTAGGGGTGTTACTCTGGGATCAGTTTGTCGAGCATGTTCTAGAGGGTGATCGCCGTAGAGAGCTAAAGCAGTTTGTTCGCCAGCAGCCCACCGCTACATTGTTGGAGGTACGTGGGGAAGCCATTCGATGGGAGAGGGAGGGGTTGCCAGGGGGTGCTAGGGGACGTAGTTTTTCCCTACAATCTGCATGTGGCCTACAGTATGGTGTTCAGGGAAGTTCCTGCCCAGTTCCATGAGGAGTTTCTCAGGCCATCAGAATTGGGGGAGTTAAAGGACATTTTAAAGCGTCAGCAAGCACAGCTTGATCAGTTATCTCAAAGTGTTGGTTCTTTGCAGACCCCTTTGGTGCCTAGTTGCCCTTTTCGCCAGGGGCATGTCATCTGTCAAAGATGTCACCAGCCAGGTCATTTTGCGAGAGAGTGTGATGGGGAACGTGTTTTTGTTCGTCCCAGTGCTCCGTCTCCAAACGTGGCCAGATCATCTCGCTCTTCTATTCAGCCGGAAAACTAAAACCCACTGAGCTGCAGAGCCACAGTTCAGAGAGGACGTCTTTAGGCTCAAGGACAGGTACCTTATCTAGGCTAATGTCATCCTGTCCAGTCACTGATGTCTTAATTGGTGGTGTGATTGTTTCCTGTTTGTTAGATACTGGTTCTATGGTGTCTACAGTAACTGAGAGCTTTTTCCTACAGCAGTTTGAACCTTGGGGTCATAATCGTCTCCAGTCCTGTCACTAGTTACAGCCTCAGGCTGCTAACAGGCTTGATATCCCATACATTGGTTAACTGGAACTGGACGTCATGTTGTGTGGTAAGGTGATGCCTCGCTGTGGGATTCTGGTCGTAAAGGACCCTCCTGGTGCTTTGTCTGCAGTCCCTGGTGTCTTGGGGATGAACATTATAAGCTGATGTTATCAAGAGCTTTTTGGGTTACATGGTCCTTCCCTCTTTAATTTGCGGTCAGTCATGCACGCTCATGGTCCGGTAATTGAGGCTTTGCAGCAGTGCTGCCAGTCTGCAGGCCAAGTTCCTTGAGACCCTATGGGAAGCATAAGGGTCCGAGGCACAAGGGCATTGCATATACCTGGTGGCCTGTTGAAATTGGTTGCCAGCACTTGTCCAGAGCTATCTGTTGGCCGGTCTGCACTCTTTGAGCCTTCTGATGCTGGTCTTCCAGCAGGCCTTTTGGCTTCTCCCTGTCTTGTTCAGGTTATTCAAGGCACAGTGCATGTTCTGGTAGTTAATGCAGGGACTACCGAAGTTCTCCTTTATCCTCATACCTCCCTTGGCTCTTTAAGCAGTGTTCAGGTTGTCAGTTTACCTACTGGGGTTACTGAGGTTAGTCCTTATGCTTCTCCCATTGTCCTAGTTAAAAAGAAGGATGGGAGTTTGCAGATGTGCGTGGATTACCATCTGCTTAATAGCAAGACACGTAAAGATGCTTTTCCTTTGCCTCGCATTGAGGAAAGCCTGGATGCCTTGTCTGGAGCCCATTGGTTCTCAACTTAAATTTGGCCAGTGGGTATAATCAGGTCCTGGTGGCAGAATTGGATAAGTCCAAAACTGCTTTTTGGCCTTTTTGAGTGGAACTGGATGCCATTTGGACTTTGTAACACTCCAAGTAATTTCCAGCTGTTGATCCAATGGATGTTTGGGGATCAGCAGTTTCAGTTACTACTTCTTTATCTTGATGATATCATTGTGTTTTCCTCTTCTGTTTCCCAGCACTTGCAATGGCTTGAAACTGTACTTGGCAGACTCCAAACGGAAGGTTTAAAGGGCAAGTTGGGTAAGTGTGTCTTCTTCCAACAGGAAGTTAGCTACTTGGGACATGTTATTTCCAGTAAGGGGTTTCTACTGACCCTGCGAAGATCGAGGCAGTAGCACAGTGGCAGCATCCCCGTAATGTGTCAGAGCTGCGCTCCTTTTTAGGATTTGCCAGCTATTACAGGAGCTTTGTAGAGGGATTTGATCAATTGGCAGGCCCTTTGCATAAATTGGTGGCAGCACTGGTAGGGACAAAGGCCAAGAAGGTAGGTAATTAAATTATCAGATCAGGAAAGCTAAGTTATCAGATTAGAAAAAACTAATAATAAGTTAGAAATGTCATAGAGGATGGGAAAATCCACAGCAGTATACATAGGGCCTCTTGAGTGGGAAAGTTACAGAGAAATAAATGAAAAATAATTGGCTCTGTTGAAAGCTTCCTAAAAAAGCCAGTCCTTGAGCAGTAAAGCTCGCCAAAAGTCTATTCTTGAGTTTTGTAACAGTAAGGAGGTTCCGGTGGTAAGGCCGGGGATGAAGGAGTAAAAGTATCTGATCAGGTGCAGGGTCTATGAATGAACAATGAACAGTGAACAATATTTCCACACATAAGGGCTAACACAAACAGAAAACACCTGCTTTCTTTTTTCATTAACAGAAGTCTGGTTGGTTTCATTATCTCAAAAGTCAAAGAATTGTATTTTTTTCAAAAGTGTTTTTTCCTTTGCAGCTGGGGAATTCAAGGTCAGATCTCTACAGACTGCATCATTAAAAAAAAACAATCAACCTTGACTTGGATATAATTGTGCCCAACTGGCGTTTATAGATATGACAATTCAAAGATAATTGTGGTCAAACAAACCTTGGAAATGTTTAGCGAAAGGAGGGGTTATCTTCAACCCTCAACTCAGGTTTAAATATAACAGCCTTGTACACTGAAAAAACAGCAGTTTCATTCCAATCCGGATTGTGAGATGACCTGAAATAAAGAAGCCTGCTCTCTTTTCATTGAAACCCAGTCTGAGGGACTTATTTCTTTAAAAACTTATTACACTGATTACTGTTTTAGACAATGATATTTCAAAAGGGAAGACTTATTTTATGTCTGGCTTTTTGCCATGACAAATGGTTCAGGACAGGTCCTGGGGACGGCCTGGACTCCTCAGTGTGAGCAGAGTTTTGAGGCTTTGACGGCAAAGTTGGTTTCTGCTCCGGTCTTGGCTTATGCAGATTTTTCGCAGCCTTTTATTTTGGAGATTGATGCCAGCTATAGTGGCCTTGGGGCACTAAGCACCAAGAGCATGAGGGTGGGGTCCAGCCAGTAGCTTATGCCAGCCGAGGTCTTCAGCCCCCTGAGCGCAACATGGTCAATTATAGTTCCATGAAGTTGGAATTTCTTGCGCTCAAGTGGGCCTTGACAGAAATATTCCATGAGTACCTCTTGGGGCATAAGTGTGTGGTGTTCACGGATAATAATCTTTTGAGCTACCTTCTGTCTGTGACTTTGGGAGCCACAGAGCATCAATGGGCTGCGCAGTTTGCGGTTTTTGATTTCAAAATAAAGTATTGTTCAGGCCGCTGTAATAAGAATGCAGATGCATTATCCCGTCAGTATCAGTCAGGTCCCAGTTTAATGGAGCATGTTGTTCTGGGTACCTCAGTTCCTGTGTTGGTCCAACAGGCCTCACAGGTGGACCCCATGGTTTTTGCAACTCAGACTATGGTCTCTGTATTTCCAGGTAATTCCTCTGCGGACATCCGTTCCTTGCAAGATGCAGATCCTCTTCTTAGAGAGGTTTTGGGGTTTTGGAGGAAGCAAGTTTGGCCTTCTCACACTGGGATAAGTCGAGTCTCTAGGCCAGCCATGGCGCTATTGCGCCAGTGGGACCGGTTGGTGGAAAGAGAAGGGGTGTTGCATCACTGGGTGTTTTGTTCAGACGGAGGTGAGGAGAATTTCCAACTCATTTTGCGTGAAGTTCTTAAGCCGGAGATACTTAGACAACTGCATCAGGAGCATGGCCATCAGGGAATTGAGTGGACTACCGAATTGGTAAGGCAGCGTTGTTATTGGCCAGGGATGCTTGCAGATATCAAACAGTGGTGCCAAGAGTGTGAGCAGTGTCAAGTCGCCAAATATTCACGGCAGGTACCCCACAGTTTCATGGGACATCTGCTGGCATCTAGGCCAAATGAAAATTTGGCTATTGACTTTACGGTGTTGGAACCATCTCGGAATGGGTTGGAAAATGTTCTGGTAATGACTGACAGTTCAGTAAATATACCATAGCAGTTCCCACTCGTGATCAGCAGGCTTCGATGGTGGCACAGGTTCTGTTAATGGAAAGTTTGGTGTCCCAAGCCGCATCCATTCTGATCAGGGTAGGAGCTTTGAAAGCGCTCTCATGCAGCAGTTTTGTCAGTTATATGGGGTAGAAAGGTCTCAGCTGACCCCATATCATCCTGCCAGTAATGGACAGTGTGAGCACTTTAACCGAACACTTCATAACCTTTTACATACCTTGCCAACTTCCTGGAAGCAGGACTGGTCAAATCTGCCACAGGTGGTCTTTTGTTATAATACCACCCCTCATCAGGGTACTGGTGAGATGCCATACTTTTTAATGTTTGGTCAGGAAATTAGACTCTCCATAGATTTCGTATTGAGCCAGGTACCGGATACTGTATGTGGGGAAATCCAGGATTGGGTGGCAGAGAACCAGGCTAGGCTAAAGCTGGTGTTTGAGGGAGCTCATGAGCATTTGCTGGTAGTTGCTGGTCGCCGGGGGGAATGGCATGATAAGCGGGTTCGGGATGTGCTTTACAGAAGGGTCAGATGGTTCACCTCCTGGACTATAGTGCCCAGGGGTGTCACAAGATCCAGGATGTTTGGAGTTCTGTAGTCTATCAGGTGTTGAGAGCCCCTCTTGGTGGAGGAGCTGTTTACACCATTGCCCCAGTGCATGACCTACATAAGGTAAAGCATGTCCATTGTGACATGTTAAAGGCTCAAGTTCCAAAAAAGACCCCTGTGCCTGTCCCTAGGGTTTCCCCTCCTCCTGTTCCTGTGGCACCTGCAGACTCCTCCAGAGATGGTGACTTATGGCTGCTGGTATCAGAAACCTTACCAGCTACTGTAAGTGTCCTTTTGTAGTTTGGGTCTTAAGCAATAAATAGATTTCCTAGGGGTGAAATTCCCCTAGGTGGTGTAGTCATGCTCTTTTCTTTTTTCTTCTCCTTTTTCTCTTTTTCTCTTTTCTTCTTCTTTTTTTGTTGCAAATCTACTCCGCCCTCACCACATTTGCAAAGAATTTAGGTTTTTCACCATTTACAGTTCATAATATCTTGAAAAGATTCAGGGACTCACAGGAAATCTTGGTGCGTAAAGGCCAAGGGCTGAAATCTCTGCTGAATGTGTGTGACCATTGACCCTCAGGCGGTACTGTTTGAGAAACTGTCCTGCTACCATGATGGACATAGCCACATGGGCTCAGGAGTACTTTGGAAAAATCATTGTCACTTAACACAGTCCACCACTGCATCAAGAAACACAACTTGAAATTGTATTATGCAACAAGGAAGCCATGCACTAATTTTGCGCAGAAACACCTGGGCTCTAAGTCATCTGACATGGACCAAAAGACTGTTCTGTGGTCCACATTTCAGCTTGTTTTTGGGAAAAACTTGTACCAAAGATGAAAAAGACTGCATATACATGAAGGTGCCATTGATGCAGAGGCTTATATTGGTATTTCTGAGAGACATATGCTGCCATCAATATGACGGATAATGCCTGGCCTTGTTCTGCATTAGTTACAACAGCATGGTTTCATAGATGTAGAGTGCTTGGCTTAACAGGCCTGCCTGCAGTCCAGATCTGTGTCCTATTAAAAATGTATGGTGCATCATGAAGAGCAGAATCAGACAACAGTGATCACGAACTGTTGAACAGCTCAAGTCTTGTATACAGCAAGAATGGGCAAAAATTCCACAACATTGCAACAATTTGTATCTTCAATTCCCAAACGATTAAAAAGTATAATTAAAGGTCCCATGGCATGAAAATTTCACTTTATGAGGTTTTTTAACATTAAGTTGAGTTACTCTAGCCTGATAATGGTCCCCCAGTGGCTAAACATTTCGATAAGTATAAAGCAAGTTCTGGGCGTCTTTCTCCACATTTGAGAAAATGA
>JAOVVH010009526.1:0-10261 GCA_028566435.1 Scorpiodoras heckelii | reverse complement strand
TTAGTATTAATCTACAATGCAGAACATTTTTAAATAATGAAAAACCACTGAATTAAAGGTGTCCAAACTTTTGACTGATACTGTACATTAAACTAGACATATTCTACATTTAAGTAAAAATCCAGAATCTGTTTTTTATACCGTATCATGAAACGTTTGTCGATATCATCCATCCCTACATGGTACTGCCACGGTTCAGGATATGTGCAGCAGAAATAAGGTGTTTGCACTTAATATACACTGAAGTACCAGAAAAACAGGTACAGCAGTTAATACTTAGTAAGTCCCACACGGGATCTTGGAGGGAACGTTGCACAGTCCTCACGCTGATGTTTGTTGAGACCCCAGCATTTAATTCCGATGTTACTTGAGGCAGTGCTACACGTCTATCACGTGAAACGATTCTTGTCAGCCAACGCTGGTCACGTTCACCCAGAGTCTTTTAACAGCCACACTGCTGTCTTAAGGTTGAGGTTTTGCTGGAATTCTTGTAGTCACAGTACACCCTTGAAATGTTCATACGTAAAAATCCAAACTTTGCTTCTACCTCTGAAGTACTATGACCCATCTCATGAGCTCCAACTATTAAACCGGGTTGAAAATCGCAAAATCGTGAAAACTTGCCATTCTCAAAGCGGAAAAAGCTCTAGAAGCTTCCATAGATATCTGTTGCTTTATATACATACTGATGGACGCAACCAATGACAGGCATAGTTTGTGTTGCTATGTATCTTGCATATGCTCTAGCACTCCAGTGTATTATTTTAATATAAACATGCTGTAAAATAAGTGTTAAAATCTGTTTTTGAATCAAAGCTGAAACATCTCCTTGGAGGACGCAAGTACAAAGATATAGAAAAGTTCATAAATCTGGCTTTGTATGATGATGATGATGTGTGTGTGGTGGCATTTCGATGGATGCTTTTGAAATCTCCTGCTCCAGTTAAGTAAATAGTGCAATAAGAGAAGCTGAAAGAGCGAACAAAAGGCTGGGCTCTGAGCCAACACAGCCAGAGGAGCTCTTATGGGGTTACACTGAGACGCAGTTGGTTTGTTCTCTGCTCCTGAAGATTGGCAAAACACTGACATAATGCACCCAATTAAGAATATTCAGAGCCCGGTTTACACGGCCATCCAAAGTGATTGGCACATCAAAAAAAAGGGTTATATGAAATGTATTGCATGTCATAAGAGGTGATGTTCTCCCAGTGCTTGGGTCTCTTCTTCAACCCTGAGCTTGAGTTAGAATCTGTGTGGAGCTGTGCCTGTTCTCTCTGTGTCCACTTGAGAGTCTGGGGAAGTGCTGGTTCAGTGATGAAGGCACTGGATAACTGGTGAAAAGTTCAAATCCTTGAACCGCTAAGCTGTCAATATTTATGTCTCAACTGTATGTCACTTTGGATAAAAGTTCTAAAATGTTGGTCACGTATCAGTCGGCAGGGTTCTCACCCATCTTCACTGACATTTCAAAACTTTTCCATTGAATGAATTTCCATTACAGGACCTTTCACAACATATAAATTCATGAAACTTTCTAAATCTGGGGCCTCAACAAACAGCGTGAGTTTTCTGGTACTTCATTATACTATAAAGCTACACTATAAACGTACTTCAAAAGAAGGTGCATTATGATCCGATTGTGAATAAGACCCCTGGAATGAGATTATCCAGTCACGCAAGAATGAGACTTGGGCCGTATTTTTTTTGGGAAGTGCAAACACATATATCTTATTTGATACCCAAAGACCGGCATCTTGGATGTGGAAAAGGGGTATGTGTTCTAGTCACCGAAGCCGCGATACTCCTGCCGTGACTTGTGAATCCTCCAGGTTTCAGCAGTCCAGCGTTGTTTTGATTCAGTACATCTCTCTGGAGTGAAGACGAATTGTTCAGGCATGCTGATAAGCTGTCAGGTGTCTCTGCAGCCTTTATCTAGGTGACTTTCGCCTTTTACCCATTCTCTGTGAACAAAAAGCCTGGCAGAGATTGATGATTCCTAGTTCTTCATTCCAGGGTTAAATCAAGTTCGCGTAACCCACTTCACGTCACGCTACACCACACCACACCGCAACACAATAGGTGAGGATATTCTCTCAAAAAAAATCGAACAGCATCCGAAAATATGAAGCACGCAGCCATGCACAAACTTCACGCATCACAACCCTGGAGCTGAATACACCGCCTCCGCCCACACACCTGTAATTTATCATTTTCAGATTATGTGCTTCCCTGCTGATGCTCCGTAATTCATTCCCTCATTCTGCAGTCAGTGGCTCAGTTAAGCGTTTCCACTAATGAGTGCTGAGTAAGACGACGACGAGGAACAACTGTGTGGGTGCTAGTCAGACGCTGCATGTTGTGTTACACACAAGCTAACAAGGCACTGAAAGTCAAGAGGTTATGGCACTTCTATGCTAATGGGCACACCCCCTGTGCTTCTTCCGCATTAGGGACTAGATGATGTGTTGTGTGATGACCAGACTGTGCAAGAACACCAAAACTATGATTTTAATCACAATCTGTTGAAATTATAGTGCTGTCTAAACCCACTGGGTGATCATTTCTGTAGAAATGCCAGCACTGCCAGCACGGTCTGGGAATTGTTACAGTTCCTCAACCTCTGTTTATAATTGGTCAAAAATTTACCTGAAGTATGAACAAACTAGAACCATAATTTATACTACCATGTAATACTAAGTCATTAATGTTACTAATCATGCTGTAAATGCCTTCTATTAGTAATAGTATTTGTATTTCTTTAGTATTCACCTATATCTTTAATGTAAGCTTCTAAATGGATCCTAAGCAATAATGAAACTTCATACGTTCAACAATTCTGCTGTCTCTTTGCACTCGCACAAAATACAGATTCTGAAAGGATCGACAATGTGAAGAAGGAAAATGTAATCGTTTATTAATGCTTTCCTGAAGCTTGCGTTATTCATGCACCATCAGCACGAAGGGCAACACACACCTCACGACTTATAGTCCATGCCAGAAATGTAGAGCTATAACCATAGCATGTTTCATGTGGACTAGTGAATTTTAAGTATATGATATCATTGAAGAAGTAGAAGAAAAAACTGGCAAAAGTTTACAGTTTATCTTAAATACCTCTGACTTCATAAACGATTTTTCCTCAGAACCAAAAAAAGTGTCAAAATTCTTCATTTATATCATCACACATTAATTACATACAGCGAAAATTGAAGACTGTAGAGAAAATTTGTGTAATGTTGGGTAATTAAATAGAGTATCTAATATATCTGTCGCTTTTTTTAAACATAGTAACATCATCTATTTGACACAGACGTCAAAACTGATCGCACACAAGCCCACTGCGTAAATGTGTATTATGTAGGAACAGAGATGACTGTGATACTGTGGTTCCTGCTGCTTTCAGGTTGTCCTGCAACTCTTTTCCAGTGACTGCTGCTTTCTCTCTCACCTTCCTTATCATTAGTCCGAGAGTGTGTTGTGAAATCTTGTGTGGCACATTTGGTCAATAACGATTATCCGTGATCCTATCAACTTTCCAGCATATTACCGAAACGATCGTACTGACGAAGATGTTTAAGGTCTTGTGCAAAATCTTCCCAAACAATGGCAACATCTTTTATAAAAACAGTCTGCATGAGAACATTTTTTGCAGCATTTTCATCCGATTTATTTTTACCTTTACAAACACACACGTCCAAACATAACAGCGCCGGCATACTTATTTCCTATCAATTTATTTCCCCTCTCTGTATATTGCAAATAATTGACAGAATGTGATGTGGCAGAATCAAAGACAGAATGAAATGAAATGAAATGAAATGAAAGACAGAAGAAAAATGAGTTTCCACAACAAGCACAACTCCATTACATTAGCAACCTAAAATCACACCTGCTGTGTTTAATATTAACTTCATTTACATGTAACTTCTCACTCAACTGCTCTGTTTTCCAAAGTAAACAGTGATCGAATTCATGTGATGAAGTGCTAGAGATTCAAAGATGTTATCAAATGTAAAGTAAAGATGCTCCTTTTCATTCAGTAGAAGGAAAATAAACAGAATTGAACCTGCCCATTTTGTTGTAATTGGCTCAGGAACTGGCGTTTAGTAATAGTAAAATAAATAAAAAAAACAGAAAATTTGGGAGACTTTCTAAAAATACAATAAGAATTTGTTAAATGTCTTGAACTTTTATTTAACTACTAAAAGTACAAAGAAAACATTTTCAGTGCTTTCACTGACAAACCTAATTGTATTTTGTAAATATAAAAAGCAATAGAATGTGATGCCTGCAACACACTCAAAAAAGTTGGGACAGAGGCAAAATAAGCCTGAAAAGGTTATACAAGTAACACTGTTCTGGTTCTACAATTAGCAGTTTACCTGGTAACAGGTGAGGTCATCAAGATAAAAAGAGCATCCACCAAAAGGCTTAGTCTTTGCAAGCAAGGATGCATCAAGGTTCACCACTTTGTGTCAAACTTCATGACACTCAGGTCAAATACATTGTTTCACAGCACGAGATTGCAAAGAATTTAGGTTTTTCACTATCTACAGTTCATAATATCATGAAAGGATTAACAGAGTCAGGGGAAATCTCGGTGCGTTAAGGCCAAGGGTGGAAACCACTGCTGAGTGTGTGTGACCATCGAGCCCTCAGGTGGTACTGTTTGAGAAACCGTCACGCTACCGTGTTGGACATAGTCACATGGGCTCGGGAGTACTTTGGAAAATCATTATCACGTAACACAGTCCAACACTGCATCAAGAAATGTAACCTGAAACTGTATTATGAAAAGAGGAAGCTGTATATTAATTTTGTGCAGAGACACTGATGACTTCTCTGGGCCCAAATTCAGCAGGACAACACCAGGTCTCATTCTGCATGAGTTACAACACTGTGGCTTGACAGGCCTGACTACAATCCAGATCTGTCTCCAACTGAAAATGTATGGAGCATCACGAAGAGGAGAATCAGACAACAGTGACCACAGACTGTTGATTAGTTCAAGTCTTGTACACAGCAAGAATGCTCAAAGATTCCACTTGCAAAACTGCAACAATTATTATCTTCAATTCCCAAATGATTAAAAAGTATAATTAAAGAAAATGTGATGTGACCTAGTGGTAAACATGCCTCTGTCCCAACTTTTTTGAGTGTGTTGCAGTCATCAAATTCTAAATTTATTTATATTTAGTAAATAGAATTAACTTTATCATTGAAAACACACAAAAAATCATTTCTTTACCTTTTTTCAGTTAAATAAAGGTTCAAGTGAATTAACAGATTACAGATATCAGTTTATATTGCATTTATAGAAAGTGCCCCAACATTTCTCAGGTTATTCTCAGGTTTGTATACTCACTCTAAGTTTTATTGTCTAGGTTAAAAAAAAGTAGTTCTTTGGGTCAATAAAAATATGATACCTCCATCAATAAGGCTTCCTCTAACTTAATTTCTTACCAAGCAAAACTTATTTCTGTTGGGCAGACCCTTCTGCTGCTTGAGCAGAAACACCCCATGAGCTGCAGCCTGCTAACAAGATTTATTCTGCGACTGTTAGAGGTGTTGAACAATTAAAAGGGTTTACTAAGCTCACACCTATTGTAGCTAGTCATAGCTAGTGATTTTAAAGTAGTCCAGTTCTTTAAAATACTGGGGGGCACATACATACCATCATAATTCTCACTCTTACCCTCATACTGGCGAACAGCACAGAGAATGTTATGTTAAGCTATGACTTTCTACGTACATGTTTGCACTGTGAAAGAAGCGGCTTTTAATCCCATTGTATTCATGTCAGAAATGAGTGAAAGCTCATTTGGCAGCTCTGTAATGATTGCAATTTGTATTTGCTTCTCAGTGCAGGTTCTGATGATCAGGTTCTCACATGTGATTCTACATCTGTAGCACAAAAGTGTGAAAAGAGTCCAATGACTTTTTATACACTTTTATGGATGCTGCATAGATTTTTAGCGGTTTTCTGCAAGGGAGCATCATCAGCAGTGAACAAATGCACATACTCACAGCTTAAACAGTACACTGAATATGATCCTTCTGAAATTGAACCAATCCTACCATATTGTGAACAGCAACTATACCACAATTTTGCCCACACTGCCCACTTGAGGACCTTCCCCAGGTATATTGATGACTGCCCAAATATGTTATCTTGCCCATTAAATGTGTCACATTTTTTCCCCAATCCACTCCTAGAAAACAACATGCCACATTTCCAATTTGGAAGTGACAGGCGAAGATGGGAGGGAGAGAGAGAGAGAGAGAGAGAGAGAGAGAGAGAGAGAGAGAGAGAAAGAGAGAGAGAGAGAGACAGAGAACAGAAACTAGAAGCAACAAAGCACACACGACACACCACAATCACTCCCTCACTTCTTGACCCTGAATTCCTGAATTCACCACCACCACGTTTCACTTTAATCAATAATTCTCGTACCTATGATGAGAACCATAATTACCAGTGATGAGGTTCCATATTTTAATAAATATTGTTCAAAATCTTTCCACGGACCGGAGGAAAAGAATGTGTATACAAACCGCTTCTTCATAGTCAACATGAAGTTCCATGTCTCCTTCTGGCTAATTCAGAAAATTAAAGACCAACCACAATCCCTCATTATCTGAGCTCATGGCCAGACCTGGTGTGTAAACACCACCCACCGCCTGACTCAACTACATGCCTAATGGCTGAGAACATGCTTTAGTTCACCTTGAGAAAGACTGTATCCCCCGTAAGGGCTCGTCATGAACATCCATCCATCTGGCAAACGAGGGTAAAATGCGGCACTCGGGGCAACTCTGTTCATTTATCAGGATTTTTTAATCCAATTAGGCAATCCTATCGTACTACTCATTAAAAGAAACATATATGGATATGTTACATTTGCAGTGGCTCTCCGTGTGCAAGCAGTAAAATGAGCCTGGCACCATAATAGAATACAAATTCATAATGCGGTATAATGGATGTGGAATAAACCGAGAAAGAGAATGGCAAAATGAGCCGTACTGTACAAAGTGCTCTGACTCACAATGCATAATAAAAATCATCCACTATTTTTAATTACAGTTGCTAAGAAACATCACGATTTAATATGTGGGCATTTTAAAATGGTTCCACGTTGTAGATAACATCCCAGGCTTACCCCTGACCAGTGAACAGATTATACTCTCAAGTGCACGTGAATTAAGCAAGCTTTAAATCATTAGGCTTCCACAGGACACGTCTGATTTGACAGTGATGTGTTCAGGAACAAGATGTTTCCTTTCTTTTTTCTTCATTTTTGTCCATCCCGTCCCAGAAATAAGCTCCGCCTTCTGCCAGAATCACTCAAAGAGTTACATGCACGTAGTGAAAAGTTAATGCTGAACTTGTGCATGTCTGTATTCAGAGTTCAGATGCAACAATGGATTAAGACGCGACCTCAACATTTTACACTGGAATTTATGTTTTGTCTGTAAATTCACTCAAAACAATCGAAGGAGTTTCAATTTAAGCTAATGTACATAACAGAAATATGGCAATTAATTAATCATTTGCATCGACTCTTTAAAGTCCATGAGATTTTTATTTGGTCACATAGAAAACAGTGTGGGCGACACGGTGGTTCAATGGGTAGCGCTGTCGCCTCACGGCTAGAAGGTCCCGGGTTCAGTCCCCGGGTGGAGTGGTCTGGGTCCTTTCTGTGTGGAGTCTGAATGTCCTCCCCGTGTCTGCGTGGGTTTACTCCGGGTATTCCGGTTTCCTCCCACAGTCCAAAGACGTGCATATTAGGTTAATTGTTGTCTCTAAAGTGCCCCTAGTGTGTGAGTGTGTGTATGAGTGTGTGTGCCTTGTGTGTGCCCTATGATGGATTGGCGCCCTGTCTAGGGTTGATCCTGCCTTGTGTCTTATGCCGCCGGCTAGACACCGGCTCTCCCGTGAGCCTGGGGGTAAAGAATAAGCGGTTAAGATAATGAATGAATGAATGAATGAATGAAGACATTGTGTCATGTGCAAAACCATTACTGATCCAGAAGTCAATTCAACTGCACATCCAAATCCATGACATTCGAGAGCTCTAATGCATCTACCATCTAACACCACCAGTTTCCTGTTTAGCCCCATCTTCCAGTGTACTTAAACTGTTTTGTCACCTCTAATCTTTGCTGAGTTCTTGGCATTTCCATGTGTAGCATCTCAGAGCATTATTTCCTGTTTGTTTAGTCTGGTTTCTTCTTTATTCAGATTTTAGACATAACAATGGATTAAGATGCAACCTCAATATCTGACACTGGGATTTATGCTTTTGTCTGTAAATTCAGTCAAAACAATCATTGAGCTTTCACTTTAGGCTAATATAAATAACAGAAATATGGCAATTATTTCTTTTACGTGCATGAGATTGTTTTTTTTGGTCACATGGAAGACATTGTGTCATGTCCAAAACCATTAATCATCCAATTGAAGCCAATTCAACTCCACATGCAAATCCATGACATCCTAGAGCTGTAATGCATCAGCCATCTAACACCATCCAACACCGGTTTCCTGTTTAGCTCCATCCTCTGATGTATTTAAACTGATTTGTCACCTCTAATCTTTGCAAGGTTCTTGGCATTTCCATGTGTAGAATCTCAGAGTGCTATTTCCTCGGTTTGCTT
This sequence comes from Scorpiodoras heckelii, assembly GCA_028566435.1. NCBI lineage: Eukaryota > Metazoa > Chordata > Actinopteri > Siluriformes > Doradidae > Scorpiodoras > Scorpiodoras heckelii. The sequence continues at coordinate 1,603 of JAOVVH010009526.1, read as the reverse complement.
AGTCTTTACTTCATCTTTACTTTGAGCTTGTGTGTCCTATGCCCTGGAAATCTGACTGATTGACCTCTGATTGTTCCACGTTTAAGATATTTGTTTGTTGTATGGATTTGTTAATAAAGATCATCCTTTCATCCATCCATGTCGTCTTCCTGACACGTTAGAATCGACAGCATTTTAATTAGAGACGCTGCATCTTTTCTCATACAGACCTCTTGTTTTTAAGGATTAACGGCAAGTACTAACGTTAAAAGTTGGTGGTAGTCCAGAAGCTATTGATCTCAGATGCTTCTACTCATGTACTACGCATTGTAAGCAGGTACTTTTAATAATCATTACTGGCTGCTTAGAAAACTGACTTAAACACCAGTTTAAAAGCAACTATGAATACATGTAAGTAACTTTCCCAATGTAAACAGCGACGCTACTTTTAAACACAAGTCACAGAGTCTGAATATGGACCCACGTGATGCCGTGCCGGTGATCTGCCGAACTACTGGGCTACGACCAGTTACAAGGCATTAAAGCAAGATCACTAGCTATACATATACAGTGTGTTCAGAATTATTATGCAGGTGCCTTGATCAAGCTGTGGAATACAGAAACGTTAATGCTGTCAGTAAAAGTAAGCCTTTTATGCTATTTAAATGGTGCCTCAACTCAGAGAAACTCTCTTATGTATTCTCCTGTGTTTATTGACAAAACTCAAGGTCAAAAGAAAAAAAATCACTGTTCACAATTATTATGCAAAACTATACATAGACAATAAAAGCAATGTCAAATATATGAAGAAATTCACCTTGATTTGCACTTATATATGTAGATTACATAAAAATAAGAGCTTTCAAACAAGACGAAAGTAAATCCAATATATAAAGTTCAAATATATCAGCCTATTTGCTTATGTAAGATCCTTTCCTTTCAATAACAGTCAAAAGTCTGTCGTCGAAAGAACGGGTGAGTTTTTTTATTGTGTCATTGCTGATGCTGTTTGCAGCCTCAGTGATTGCCATCCAGAGATCATTTATGGACTTGTACTGGTGTCCACCTGAATAAACTTGCTGCTTCAGAATTGCACAGAAATGTTCAATAGGGTTTAAGTCGGGTGATTAAGCAGTAATGCCACTGCATAATCTGGTCATCAGCAAACCCCTTTTTCTTTAACCATTCACGGGTATAGTAGGAAGCATGAGATGGAGCATTGTCATGCATAAACATGAGTGTTTTCCTTATTCTTGCACCACGACCCTTCTACTAGGGTAAGAACTGTTGCTCCAAGAAGCAGCTGGTCCATCTAATGTTGCACGACACTCATCGGTAAAGATAACTTTAGAGAAGTTAGTCTTCATGTATTTTTTAGATCGTTGCATCCTCATTTCTTTATGTTTTTTGTTACGTGGGGGCATCGTTTTCATTTTGGACACTTTTGCTATATCATTTAAAACTTTACAGCGAGTCGTTTTCTTTATATGTCCCAATCAACAGGCTTCATTATATTTTCTTGCTGGTTGACATGTTGGTGTTTTTACAGCTTGCCTTTTGATTTTCCTGAGATCCCGAGCTGTAAGATTACGAAACTTGCTTTCTACACGTTTCTTCCTACCAC
>JAOVVH010009481.1:0-10263 GCA_028566435.1 Scorpiodoras heckelii | reverse complement strand
CTGACATTCATTCATTCATTCATTATCTTCCACTTTATCACACTAGTCGGGGTCATGGGGGGGGCAGAGCAAATCCCAGCTTCATTGGGCGAAGGCGGGGTACACCATGGACAGGTCGCCAGTCCATCGCATGGCTAACACACACTCATGCACACATTCACACCTACGGGCAATTTAAAGTGACCGATGAACCTAACATGCATGTCTTTGGACTGTGGGAGGAAACCAGAGTACCCAGAGGAAACCCACGCAAGCACGGGAAGAACATGCAAACTCGACACAGAACGGCCCGGACCGAGAATCGAACCCGATCATCTTGCTGTGAGGCGACAGTGCTAACCACTACACCACCGTGCTGCCCACGAACCTGACACATTAAAATAATTTTTAAAAACCCTACTGCCAGTGAATATTCACACTGCCTTATGTGTAAAAAAAACCAAAACAATCAAACCTAGATAGATATAGACATATAGACATAGCCATTAGAGAAAGTCAAAAGCAAAAATATTTTTTAATATCTTTTTATTTAATACATCAGAGGAACCTTTTTTTTTAATCATAATGTAAATAAGTTAATATAACAATTTAAAATAACTTTAAACTCTAAAATACCAGCTGATAAAACAGAAATAATAGAAAATAACAATTTTGTTGTTGTTGTGCTAATTAAGCACTTATTTCAGATTTATTACCAATGTACGTGTATTATCTGATTTTCTGATTGTTGGTGATAATGATGTGTCCTTTCTACCACTAGTTGGGATACTGTTGTGTGGTTATTGAAATTGAAAAAGCAGCATATATTTCATTAGTTTATTGGCAAAATTTTGTTAATTAGGCATTGAGTTTATGGTCTTCCTCAGAAACTGGTCTTCTATATAGCAGCAAGTTTCGGTTAGTTTAAGCACTATTTGTAAGAGAACGTGACAAGATTGAAGGATATGTGAAGGACTTGAGGAGAGTATTGAGCCAGGCGGTGTGATATATAGTATAAGAAAAAGGAATAGAAATAGAAAGATGGAAGATGAACCTGAGTTTGTGATTAATAGAGATTAAAAGTGAGAGAGCAGACAATAATTAAGTCAACCTACACTATATTGCCAAAAGTATTCACTCACCCATCCAGATCATTGAATTAAGGTGTTCCAATCACTTCCATGGCCACAGGTGTATAAAATCAAGCACCTAGGCATGCAGACTGCTTCTACAAACATTTATGAAAGAATGGGTTGCTCTCATTAGTTCAGTGAATTCTAGAGTGGATAGGATGCCACCTGTGCAACAAGTCGAGTCGTGAAATTTCCTCACTACTAAATATTCCACTGTCAACTGTTAGTGGTATTATAAGTGGTATTATAAGTGGAAGCGATTGGGAATGACAGCAACTCAGTACCATGGTAGGCCATGTAAAATGACAGAGCAGGGACAGCGAATGCTGAAGAACATAGTGTGCGGAGGTCGCCAATTTTCTGCAGAGGCAATTGCTACAGACTTCCAAACTTCATGTGGAATTCAGATTAGCTCCAGCATAGTGTCTGGGTTTGGCGGTTGCCCGGAGAACGGTACTTGTCTGACTGCATTGTGCCAAGTGTAAAGTTTAGTGGAGGGAGGACTATGGCATGGGGTTGTTTTTCAGGTGTTGGGCTTGGCCCTTTAGTTCCAGTGAAAGGAACTCTTAATGTTTCAGCATACCAAGAGACTCTGGACAATTTCATGCTCCCAACTTTGTGGGAACAGATTTGGGGATGGCCCCTTCCTGTTCCAACATGACTGCATACCAGTGCACAAAGCAAGGTCCATAAAGACATGGATGAGCAAGTTTGGTGTGAAAGAACTCGACTGGCCTGCACAGTAGGGATGTCAAGGCCGATCAAGGCATTTTTTTAAAAGATCAGAATCAGCTTTGGTGATCGGCCGATCTTTTGTTTTACGTCAGCGGTCACGCAGGTGTAGTAAACAGAGAGCATAATTTGTAACAGGACATGGCTATAATGTCTGCTGTGTGGAAATATTTTAAATTGGTGCATTTGTTGTCGGGGGGGATGTTTAATAAATCTTTGGTATTTGTTTTGAATTTAACTGTGTTTTGATGAAAAATTTACCCAGTGCCTGCACTTTTTTTGTTTTAAAACAGGAAAAATGAAACCGAAACCAAAATAAAGCGTTGTCAAGGTGGCCGCTTTGCCAATAAAGCACTGCAGTAAACCCTGTGTCATGGCTATTTTAATGAAATACACAAAGAAATTGAAGTCGTCCTTTTTTATGGAAAAAGGATTTATTCAAACATACATCAACAAACAGAGCAAGCATATTGTGACGGCTGTCACTGGGGTGTGTGTTTGGGGGCGGGGTTATGTATTTGTTCCCAGCATGCCTTGCGGCAGTGGGCCCGTTCTCCATTCAGGGCATGTGTTATATGTTGTTCGGGGTATTAGGGTTGTTCGGGGAAATGTGTTGGGAAAGAAAAGGGGGTTTATTTTTATTCCTGTTCTTACCTGGGTTTGCAGGCATGTTTCTCTAAAAAGAGCAATAAAAAGCCACTCTTGGAAACATGTCGCATGCTTCTGGTCACTACACACCACCTGGCCCACCACATTTGGTGTAAGAAGCTAGCTCCAGGGATCTGCTAGCGCAGGGGGCTGTGTTGAGCCAACGACCAGAAGATTCCTCACTGGGGCGCAGGGGGACACAGTTTCCAGGTCCCGCCAGAGGGAGAAGACCCGTTTGCAGCACAGGCCACAGAGTCCACTTCGCACCCAGCCACCGGCGTGCGCCCGACACGGAGATGGACGGAGCGCAAAGAACACAGGGAAATGGCTGTTGAGAAGCCGCATGCGGCCATGCAGTTCCAGCTTCTGTGTTTCGCAGGGGATTCAGACTGGACCATTTTCGAGGCACAGATGGAAATTGTCTCAGAGTGCACTGGGTGGTCTGATAGCGAAGCCGCGAACCACCTATGCCTGGCTTTGTGGGGCGTGGCATCGAGGGTGCTGCTGGAGCTTCCACCGGGGAGACGCCGTGAACTTCACTCGCTCAAAGCTGCACTTAGGTCCTGTTTCAGCCATCAGCCACCGGAGATGGCCGCCGGACAGCTCCTGGCAAGCTGGCGGTGAGAACCGGGTGAGCGGATTTCAGTCCTGGCTGCTGAAGTGCTGATACTAACACGGCAGGCTTACCCGACTTTCCCACTGGACATTCAACAACAACTGGCACTCTGCCAATTCCTGAGTGCATTGGGACCGAGTTAACTCCAAACGCATGTCCGATTGGCTGATCCGAGCTCACTGGAATCTGCGGTGAAAGAGGCGGAGAGAGCCGAGCTGATCCTGTCGTGCCGGCATGGAGAGGGGCGAGGAGCGCGTAGTGCTGTCGCCGGAAAGCCTAGGCCTCGTGGTTCGTCTGGAGGTGCCGTTGTTTGCTGGAGCTGTGGGAAATGGGATCATGTGTCATCACAGTGTGGCACGCCGGGAAACGTAACGGGCGCCGCCCACTCTGACAGCGGTTCTCCCTTGGTGTTATCTTCATGTCTGCTTGGTAATGGAGGACACTATATGGACTGCACAATCGGCCAGACAATGGTAAGAGCTCTGCTTGACACGGGCTCCTCACTCACTGACTCGCTGATTCTCCGGGACGTGTTCGAGCGCGTAGTGGGCGGCCAGTTTGTTGTAGTTAAGGAACGTGCTAGTTTAAAGTCTGGGGAGAGTGTTAAGCTGTTGGGGTTCTGTAATGCCACTGTCAGTTTCGGGCAGGGTCCTCTCATTCATAAATTTTGGCTAGCTGATGTCGGGGAACAATGCATTCTGGGTCTCGACTTTCTAGAACGCACTGGGGGCGTTATCGATTGTAAACGAGGGCCAGTGTGTTTTAATGGGATATCGGTTGGGCTACATGCGACGCCGGGCGTTAGACGTTAAACAGACAATCATGGCTGGTGTGGATCCGCTGCGTGAGCTGTGGGAACGGAGCGGCTGTGAACTGTCTGACTCGCAAAAGTTTGTGCTTTGGGATCTGTTAGAGCGTTATAGGGGCGTCTTCGCGATTTCGGAACATGATTGCACTCGGACGGGGTTAACCGAACATAAAATCGTCACGGGCGATGCGGCGCCTATTCGTTTGAGGCCGCACCGGCTGCCATTTGCAAAGCGTGCAGCCGCTGAACAACAGATTCGCGAAAAGGCGGAGGTGGGCATAATCGAGCCTTCAAAGAGTCCGTGGGCAGCGCCCGTTGTTCTCGCAAGGAAAAAAGACATTCTTTGGCGTTTCTGCGTGGATTATAGGCGTCTTAATGCAGTCACGAGGGTAGAGTCCTACCCATTGCCGCGGATTGACGACTCGCTGGAACAGATGTCCGGTTCAGCTTGGTTTAGCTCTTTAGATCTGCGTAGCAGTTACTGGCAAGTCCCATTGGCGAAGGTGGACAGGGAGAAAACCGCATTCATGATTGGCACCGAGATATGTAAGTTCACCATTCTTCCGTTTGGACTATGTAACGCCCCGACCACATTTGAGCATTTGGTGGAGCGTGTTCTTAAGGAGGTCCCAAAATCGGCATGTGTGGTGTGCTGGTTCATGCACCGGACTTTGAGTCCGCACTGTCTAACTTAGAGCTCGTCCTGGGTCTCATTAAGGTGGCGAACCTGAAACTCAACCCAGCCAAGTGTAATTTGCTACTGAAATACGTTAACTTTCTGGGACACATTGTAAGCGGGGCGGGTATTGAAACAGACCCAAAGAAAATGGAAGCCGTTCGAGGCTGGCCGACACCGCGTAACACTAAACAGGTCCGCAGCTTCCTCAGACTCGCGTCCTACTACCGCCGTTTCGTTAAAAACTTCACAGATATCGCAGCCCTGCTTGACCACCTGACCAAGGGCGGCGTGAAGTTCCAGTGGTCGGCTGATGCTGAACGGGCGTTCGGCGCATTGAAACAGCGGTTGTGTAGCGCACCAATTTTGGCGTACCCTAAGTTGAATGAGCGTTTCATCGTGGACACGGACTCTAGTGATCACGGGTTGGGGGCGTGCTTTCACAGGTCCAAGATGGGGCTGAACGTGTGATTGAGTACTTCAGCCGGCGTCTGGATAAAGCTGAGTGTAATTACTGCATCACTTAGGGGAAGCCCAGAGGGGGGACTCGGAGGTGGCGTGGGCGATTCGCACGTCAGAATCATCAGCGGTGCCCAATTGGGCTAGCGTCGTGATTGCTGGGCCGGTTGCCAAGGCGTTGCGTTCAAATTGGGGCAGTCTGAAACTCGCGTTTTTACTGGCCGGGCTGCCGGTCAGACGTTGAGCTGTTTGTCCACTGTTTCGACATTTGTGCCGCGAAAAAGGGTCCAGTGAAGCCGGCTAGGGTGCCATTAATGCGCTGCAGTCGGGCAGCCCGATGGAGCGGGTGGCGTTTGACGTGTTAGGGCCGTTTCCGGTGTATGACGCGGGCAACCGTTTTGTGTTAGTGGCGATGGACTATTTCACGAAGTGCCCTGAGGCATACACGGTGCTGGACCAGAGCACAGTCACCACAGCGGAGAAGCTGGTATATGAGTTTTTCTGCCATTTCGGTGTGCCCGAGGAGTTACATAGCGATCAGGGCAGAAATTTCAAATCGGAGGTCATGGGCGAGTGTGACGGTTTAGTAGAATGGTTCAACCGCACCCTGGCTACACAGCTCGCGATGGTCATGAGCACACACCAGCGTGATTGGGATAAACATCTACCGGTCGTGTTGTTGGCATGTCGCTCCGTGGTCCAGGAGACCATGGGTTTTACTCCAGCGCTGCTCATGTTTGGTCATGAGCTGCACACGCCCGTTGATTTAGCATTCGGGGAACCTCCAAACATGGGGGGTTGTGAACCTGGGCCTAAATTTGTCTCTGACATGCTCTCTACTCTTCACAGGGTGCATCAACTCACTAGGGAGAACCAGTCAGCCGTTAAGCGTGGGCACTGAGGTCTGGTTGTACAACCCGCAGCGTAAGAGGGGACTCTGCCCAAAACTCCAGTCTGCTTGGGTGGGTTCTTGTACTGTCTTGTCACGTCTGGGGGAGGTAGTGTATAGGATTTGCTGGGGCAGACGACATCGTCCACCGTGACCGCCTTGCACCATACAGACCAAATCTGGCAGCCAATGGACACTGTACGGACTCTCAGGGGCCCGCCCCTGCACCGAACTCACTTCAGCCTGCCTCCGCCCGGCCTCAGCGGACACTCTTGGAAACATGTCACGTGCTTCTGGTCACTACACACCACCTGGCCCGCCACAATATAGACGGAAGAATGAGAGCGCTCTGAGCTCTGACACACTTCCATTTGGCTTTTTAACCCCAGTCGCATCGTGGTTAATGCGCATACTCTCCTGTCTGTCTCACCGCTGCTGGGGGCCTTATTTTATACTTACCTAAAAAAGAATTGTTTTTGAGCAGAAACTGTTTGTGACAAAGATAGATAGTTATGATCTACTGTTTAGTTTCACATCTTCATTCTTCTACACACATACTAAGGACACAACAGCATAATAATAATAATAATAATAATAATAATAATAATAATAATAATAATAATACTGCTTCCACACCCTGGTATTATCTAGTTCTTATCTGGACAATATCTAGAAAATATAAGTATTGGTTTGAAAATCGGTATCGGATCGTGAACAAAATTAATAAATCGGATCAGATCGGGAACAAAAAAAAACTTGATCGGGACATCCCTACTGCACAGTGTCCTGACCTCAACCCGATAGAACACCTTTGGGATGAATTAGAGCAGAGACTGCAAGTCAGGCCTTCTCGTCCAACATCAGTGTCTGACCTCACAAATGAGCTTCTGGAAGAATGGTCATAAAAACCATTGGTCAAAAAATTCCCATAAACACACTCCTAAACCTTGTGGAAAGACTTCCCAGAAGAGTTGAAGCTGTTATAGCTGCATAGGGTGGGCCAACATCATATTAAACCCTATGGATGTGCATGTGCATGTAGACACAGACAAGCGAATACTTTTGGCAATATAGTGTATATAAAATTAACCCACACAGAGATAACTGCTAATGAAATGTCAGCCACAGTTAACCTTGTGTTAGTGTTACCAATCTTTTTTCTATTTTTGGTTGGTCAAAAATGTAGTGGAACTCTTGCTTGAAGCTCATGTGGGTTTGATTTAGCAGCGTGGGACTGAATGTAGTGATCACCCAGGTAAGCATTCTGCTGGTAAGAAGAGTGAGGACCTGACAGATCCTGTCAATTGTGGAAGGTTGTGGTAGGGATTATGTTACTCACATGAACTCCTGCATGCAATGTGGTGATTGCTGGCTGATCCCCTTTGCTATTTCTGAGAATTTTATCCATCATGCTGGCCAGCATCCACTTAGGAACAATAGAAACACCAGTACACCAGGAACATCAGCTGGTAGCATCCCAGTGCAAAACAATCATGCAGGAATAATTCAAAAGTTTCAGTTAATGTTCAGAATGGGGAAAAAGTGACTTTGCTGCCATGAGTGGAACCCAATTTGGTCTTTTTCTGTTGAAGCCCATCAACGTCAAGGTTTGTTGTTTTGTGGCTGGTGAGATGCTTTTCTGCTCACCATGCTTAGAAAGAGTGATTATAAGAGTTACTGTATCCTTCCTGGCAGGTCGAATCAATCTTATAATATTCCTCTGACCTGTTTTTTGAAAAAGGCATTTCCACCCACTGAGTATTTTTTGGTTTTTTGCACCATTCAGTATAAACTCTAGAGACTTGTGTGTGAAATTCCCAGGAGATCAGCACTGAAACACTCAATCCAAGGTGAAATACTCAAGCCATGGTCATGACATCACATTTTTACCCATTGTGATGTTTGATGTAAACAATTACTGAAGCTCTTGACTTGTATCTGCATGATATTTGTACTGTGCTGCCGTCACTTGATTGGCTGATTAGATAACTGCATGAATGTGCAGATGTACAAACGTTCTTTATAAACTGGTTGGTGAGTGTAAATAGTTACAGACATGTATTATCCATTTAGGAATTACTGCCATATTTATATAGTTCCTTAGTTTTGTCTTCAGTAAGTGAAAAGTGTGCTCAGGTTAAGGTCAGGTGACTGACTGCCATTTAAGAACATTTGATTTCTTTGCCTTATGTATGTTTTGGGCCATTATCCATCTATACTGAGAAGTGCTGTCCTATGAGCACTTGCATGCATTTGACTCAAACTCAAAACTTTTGAATTCATCCTGATACTTCTATCAACAGTCACATCATCAATAAACACCAGTGACTCAGTTCCATTGGCAGCCACACATGCCATAACACTGCCTCCATGATGTTTGACAGATGATGGTATGCTTTGGACGAGCCCTTCCTTTCCATCTTCATACTGATTTCTTCCCATCATTTTGGTACAAGTTAATCTTGGTTTCATCTGTCCAAAGAATATTGTTCTAACCCTCTGGATTTACATTCATAAAGGCGTCTTGGTTATAGACCTTGAAAATGATACACCCACCTCCTCAAGAGTGTTCTTGACTTGACTAGATGTTGTGAAGAGTTTTTTTTTCTTTACCAAGGAAAGAATTCTGTGATCATCCACTTCAGTTGTTTTCTGTGGTCTCCCAGGCCTTATGGTGTTGCTGAACATGCTAGTACTTTTCTTGTATTTAAGAATGTACCACATTGTTGATTTGGCCACTAAACTTTCTGCTAACTCTCTGATAGGTTTGTTATGTTACGATAAGCATCCTTTACTTGCATTAGAACCAACATTTCACAGTGTCCCAGTAACCTGATCAAATCTATAAAAAAAACAATAAGTTCTTAAGAGCAAAAGTGTTCCTCAAGATATCTCTGCATGAAAAGTGACAACATGACGATTGGTCTGTGACCAGTTAGTGTAATATACAAAAGCTGCAATAGATTTGGTAGGGAATAATGTTCGGTGACAACATTCTACAAAAAGTTACATATAGGTATTATAGATTGGACAGTAATTGGAAAGGTTGGAGGGGTCAAGATGTGATTTCTTAAGGAGTGGCTTAACAACAATTGTCTTTAAAAATTAAACTGATTGATGAATTTGTTATGTTTAGTAAGGCCTCCAAAATTAACTTAACAAAATGAAAAAAGATGACATTGAGTCAAGGACACATCTTTTTGGATTAGAGCAAAGCTTTTACAGATAAGCACCCATTTAAAATTTAAAAACCCCTCACAAGAGATTTATTTTACAAACATATATTTAAACTTTTCTTTGTATTTCTTTATATTTCAACTTTGTAATTCCTTAAAAATGAAACTAAAACATCTAAAACAAAATATTTTTCTAGAGAAGTAACTAATTAATTCATTCATCTTTAGTAAACATTTTATCCTGGTCAGGGTCATGGTGGATGATAGGAATGATAGAGGGATACCCTTAGGATAGGACTCCAGTCCATTGCAGCAAGGATGGGAAAAGTGGGAGGAAACCAGAGACCCCAGAGGAAACTCACACAGACACAGAGAGCAAGGGCGTGCCTGGCCTGCTCAGAAACCTGGAACTCAACCCGAGAAGAAATGTTGCTCTGTGAAATCAACCCCAGAATGAAATAAGATCTTAGCGTTATGGACTTTGCTATATTGGTACAATTATATTGAAACAGTATAAATTTCTAGTACGATGCACAGAACATTACATAACATTACATAGCATAGCACAGCATAACATAACGTAACATAATATAAATGAATATTGTGACTCATAACAAAATTGTAGAAATGCAGCTAAAAAATTAAACTCAAAACCACATCTGATCTTACCTTACTTTTTGGAGTAACACAAAAGGTATCATCTTTGCTGCAGTCTGGCAAAAATGATTAATGTTAGCTTCCTCTTCAATGTTTTCAAGCATCCATTTTTTATCGAGAGGAAAGCTGAGTCTTTAAGACGTGCCTGCCCCGTTGTGCTCCAGAGCTATGTATGCAAGCACCTAAGAGCGCTAAAAGAGCGCTCACAGCTACAACTGCTCACTCACTGGTTAAAGCAGCCTACAGAGTCTGTCTCAAAGATGAGAACATTAAGGGATCCAGCAATTTGTAGACCACTTGAATGTCTGGAATTATTTCAGTCCAAATTATTCATTCATTCATTCACAAGGGTCACAGGAGAGCCGGTGCCTAGCCAGCGGCATAGGGTGCAAGGCATGATCAACCCTAGACAGAGAGCGCCAATCCATCATAGGGCACACACACACACACACACACACACACACACACACACACACACACACACACACAC
>JAOVVH010009470.1:0-10263 GCA_028566435.1 Scorpiodoras heckelii | reverse complement strand
TCATAAAGCTGACTGAGAAAATGCTAAGATGTGCAAAGCTGTCATCTAAGCAAGAGGTGCCTACTTTGAAGAATCTAGTAGAGGCCTACTTTGAAGAATCTAAAATATAAAACATATTCTGGTTTGTTTAACACTGTTTTAACTAAATTGTTTACTAAATAATTCCATATGATTTTCTTCATTATTTGGATGACTTTAGTATTATTCTACAATGCAGAAAATTTTTAAATAATGAAAAACCACTGAATTTTGACTGGTACTGTATATCCACATACAGACTTCTTCACTTGTACAAGCTATAGCTTAAGAACCCATAATATTGGCCACCTGAAATTCACCTGAAGTAATTAAGTGGCCTAACGGAGAACTTAAGGCAGAGAAAGGAAAGACATAATAGGTAGAGAAAGGAGATGGTCAGAAAAAAGGAGTTGTCTGATGATATGGGACCGTACGTTAAGACTTTACAGGTTGTTGTTTTGGGGAGGTAATTATATGTAATAATATGCTAAACATGAACATGGAGGTGTCTGTGTTTTTTTCCCCTGCAGTAATTCTGTGTTTCGACTTCCCACTTCCAAGTTACATCAAGTTGTGCTATTAAATATTTAATCAAATATCTATTAATAGCTTGACTGTAGGATTGTGCAATGCACTATATAACAAGGTGTTATGAAGATGGCATACTACTACTACTACTACTACTACACATAAATAGACAGCTTTTTTGTGATTTCTGATTTAAAACAAATCTAAAAGTCCCTAATGCTCTTCATGTCATGTTTCCTCAAAATACCAAACATGCTAAATCTAAAAAGTTGTTTTTAATAAAATGTAAAAAGAACACGTCTGTCTCCTTTAGTTTCTCCTATTCTGGGGGGGAAAGATGATGATGGAGTAAATACTCCACCTCGTTCACACTCCCCAAAAGTTACACCCACAACTACACTGAAGTACCAGAAAAACTGGTACTGTGCAACGTGCATAGCAACTCCACCTTTGCACGCCATTGGTTGCATGTACCAGTGTGTATATAAAGCGATAGACATCTAAGGAAGCTTCTAGAGTTGTCTCAGTGGTGAGAAAGGCAAGTTGTCTTGATTTTGCGGTTTAATAGTTGGAGCTCGTGAGATGAGTCACAGCATTTCGGTGGCAGAATCAAAGATTGTTTTTTCACATATGAACATTTTAAGGGTGTAACCGTGACTACATAAATTCCGGCAAAACCTCGAAATTACGACAGCAGTGTGGCTGTAAAAAGACTCTGGTGAACATGACGATCATCGGCTGACAAGAATCGTTTCATGCAATAGTCGTACAACACTGCCTCAAGTAACATCGGAATTCAGTGCTGGAGCCTCAACAAACATCAGCGTGAGGACGGTGTAACGTTCCCTCCAAGATCCTGTAGGGGACCTACCAAGTATGGTCCAGAAAAACTGGTATACCAGTTTCAATAGCTTGAATTTAGGGTTGTGCAATGCATTATATAACAAGGTATTATGAGGATGGCATACTACTACTACTACACACAACAAACATCAGCAAGAGGGCTGTGTAACGTTCCCTCCACTGGTATACCAGTTTTTCTGGTACTTAAGTGTACGTTTTGTATATGGCTGCTCAATCACTGTTCAATTCATTTTCAATTCATTTGATTTATATAGCACTTCTAACAATGGACATTGTCAGAACGCAGCTTTACAGAAATCTGGATATAGATTCAAAGGTATCCCTAATGATCAGGCCGGAGGCGATGGTGTGAAAGATGGCATCGGGTGTGTTATTGATGTGTCAGCAAAGTGGGCTGAAAAATATCAGTGCAAATTCAGACCAAATCTACATGACTTGCACTGATATGCTGCATGATCTACAGTCTGGGCTAGAAAGAAATTTGTCTCGCTGCTTCACAGCGTACTCTATTTGTAGTGCTGTTGTGCTTTGTTCCACAAAAATCCAAACTGATCCACCTTTAAAGCATTTGTGTACATCAAATCTGTTGTGGACCCCAAAAATAAACTCCAGTGTTTATTTAAAAGGTAGTGAAGGCTAAGCCCTGCTAACCCATTTATACCAGCCCCCTCAGATTAAGATTTATACATAATTTACTGGATATACTGTATAACAGCAACACAAAAATCCAACTCTGTATTTAAGGTTAATGCTATTATAATTGATTGGCATTCCGGTCCTCTGTTTGGTTTTCACCTCTGCTATACAAGATCTGTCCAGAAAGTAATGAGAATGAAATTCCTGTGCTCCGCAGGGCTTACGCATGGGAGTGGTGGTTCAAGGTCGGTTAGAGTGGAATCTCAGATAAATGTTGAACCAGTTTCAGTTGCATTATAACCTTCGCAGTGCCCAGACGTTTGTTTTTGTGACACCCTGCTGAAGTGCCTCGTCACTGGAACAATGCAAAGGAATTTGGAGCAAATATTGGATTGTTTAACAAGAGAGTGCAATTTCCTGAACAGAGTGTTTACAGGAGATGAATCATGGGTGTTTGAGTACGAGCCTGAGACAAAAAGACAAAGTGCTGAATGGCAACATCATCTCACCCAAAGAAAGCTCGCATGAGCAAATCCAAAATCAAGTCGCTGTTCAGTACAGAGTAAAGAACATCCACAGAGCCGCGACTGAGATTCTGAACACCCTCACAGCTGACGATTTCGAGCACTGCTACCAACAATTTCAGAGGCGTTGAGAGCATTGTGTGCGTTCACAAGGATCATATTTTGAAGGTGATGATATTGAATTGTAAAATTCTCATTACGTTCTGGACAAAGCTTGTATTCTTAGCAGAGTTTTATTTGTAATCAGTGTGCATGTTCCCTTACAAAAAAAAATCTGCAGTCACAGGACATGCAGACATCAAAATGAATAATATAATTGGCTATGTAATATAACGTAATCTCATTATAATCACGATCTTAGCCATGAACAAATGTTAGCTCTGTGTATAAATAATGAAAATAGAATGTGATTATATTCATTAAAGCAAAGCAAATATGATTAATTACTCTAAATGAGTTCTTTAACATCGCAGGATAAAAAATAAACACGTGCACAAGTCTTCATTCGGTGGAAAGTCAAATCCACCACTTAAGGCTTTAAAAGAAAACACAGAATGTAAATGTATCACATCACAGAGGAATTCTGCATGTTGTCCTCAAGCCTGACCTCATATGTCTGAACAAAGCTCCTTGTGGGAGCCAAGAATTAGTTCATGAGTGTTTGACACTAGAAATAAGTTCAATATATACTAGTTGTATTTGATTTGAATGAGTAAGTAAGAAATAGGTCATTTTACTTTATAAGTTAAGTAAAACCCATTTGATCTGTATAAATGTTTAGTTAAAAACGTTATTCTGTAGAAAGAGGTCTTTGTGGCCGTTATATGTTAGAGCAGTAAGTAGGTTACTGTCACTTTAAGAGCCACAAGGCGGGTTCTGCATGGAACAGGAAATGCAATGCACAAGACAGGAAGTGACTGCTCCAATTGTGACACCCTAATTGAATGAAATAACAAAGGTGCTGTTAGGAAAGACGGTACTTCGGTGTCGGTTGTGTCCAGCAGAGGCTCTTGAAGTACGGAGAAAACCGGTTCTTATCGCAGCATAGTAGCGTTGTTTTGAGGTAACTTGCTTTAGATTACTCCTGTAGAAATACAAGCTGTAGAAATAAATTTTTTGTTATTTTTGCATCGGAGCTCTGTGGAAGTTTGTTCCCCTCATCAACATGCATGCATGAGTAAACCCAAGGACCGTGGAAGCCTCAACTGTACACTCCTCGTAAGTGGAGGGCACCGTTGTTGTAGATTATATAAACAATGACACACACAAAACCTGAATATGTCGTTTAATTATCAGTGTTCAACATATTATTTATAGAAATCATATGGCATCGGTGATTTTTGTGAAGTCCTATCAAAGATTTTAGGGATTGTGTATAAAATGAACCTGAATGGCTTTTGAGTTGTGTTGTTTTCCTGACCCCAAAGTGAAATACAGAAAAGAAAAGTGCATAGTGTCATTGCATAGTGAAATGTCATAGCTGAGCTACGGTGAGACCATTTCTAATATATCTAAATTTAGAAGTGATATATATATATATATATATATATATATAAATGTATGGCATATGGCATTTTAATGTAAGGGTAGGATTTAGAAGAGTAGCTATATTTTTAAAAGCAAATTTATTTAGTTTTTATGCCACATGGTGGTTTGGGATGGGTAGATATGGGTTTGATGGTCAGGTGCCCACATACATTTGGCCAGAGTGTGAGAATTCAGAAGTAACATATAGATTATCTTTCACATGAGTATATAAAATGTGTCTGCGTACATCTGAATCTACAAAGAAGCATATACTTTACAGACTACTGTATATAAACATAATGTACAGACTGGCAAAAATGGCCCTAAAATGAAACCTTGCAGTACTCCCAATTGTGAATTCATCCTTAGTTACTGTTTTATCCAAGTCACGGTTAGGACACAGAGCATGAATTGTGTAGGCCTAAGCTAATTCTGCATGCATTTAGAAGAAACCCAGTATGATTTTGTCTAGTTATGTGTATTTATGGATTGCTTGTATTTAGCTGATGTAAACGAGAAGGGTTGACTGTATCAAAGGATTTCTGTTAGTCAAGAACAATTCATACCACCCACCCTTTATCCATTTTAACCTTAATAACTGGGCAACAGGCCATTTAAGTCAAGTGATTTGTACTAAACCCAGTCTGAGTAAACGACAGTAGACTTTTAGAATAAAGACGTGATACCAACTGTTCAACAACTTGCCATTCTCGCTCTTAGTCTCTCTCTCTCTCTCTCTTTAATGCTTACTTGTTCCATTCATAGTATTAAGAGGCAGTCAGGGTTTGAGAGGTGACAGAAATAACTTGGTACAGTAGAAGTAATCCACTAATGTGATTAGCCTCAGGGAGCCAGGTCACAGTGCCACAGAGGAAGACGGATAAGGAAAATGGCTTCGTCGTTCATGAGAAAATGTTCTCTTAAAAATTCTTCTTCCTGCAAGATTGTATATAAATCTGTATACAATATATAAAACATTGATTATCTTGCTACAGTGGCACCTGTCAAGGGGTGAGGTACCGTATATTAGGCAGCAAGTGAACAATCAGTTCCTGAAGTTGATGTGTTGGAATAAGGAAAAACGGGCAAGCATAAGCACCTGACAGAACGTAAAGGATCTGCTGGTGCCAGATACCACAACACACCCCCCAGAGGTCTTGTGGAGTCCATGCCTCAATGGGTCAGAGCTGTTTTGGCGGCACAAGGGGGCCTACACAATATTAGGTTTTATATATTATGATAGATTGATCGATATGTCAGGAATGTCTCTTGGAGCCATTTCTAAATAACTGCAGATTCCGCGATAATCAGTTCAAACATTTGTGCATAAGTATAAGTTATTGGGAGGTATAGCTGCTATGCCAAGGTCTGGAAGAAGACCCAAACTATTACATCGCCATGGACTGAGAGGCTGCAGGCCAAGAATGAAACCCCTGTTTGACACCTTCAAGCCGACTACAGTTTGTAACTGACCACGTGGAAAGTTTTATGGTCAGACAAGACAAAGTTTGAGCTGCTTGGCCTCAATGACCAGAGTTATGTTTTGAGGCATAAAGGTGATGCATTCAATCCTAAGTACACTGTACCAACTGTTAAGCATGGTGGTGGTAGCATCCTGTTTTTGCTGCCAGTGGAACTGCTACCTTGCACAAAGTGTATGGAATAATGAAGAAGGAAGACTACCGTACTTCAGAATTCTTCAGCAAAACCTCAAACCATCAGACAGACGGTTAAAACTTGGACAGACAATAACCCCAAGCACACAGCAATGCACGTGGAATGGATAAAGCAGGCTAACATTAATCATTAAGAATGGCCTTCCCAGTGTCCCGGTTGAAATCATGTAGACTGTGCTTAAGACTCGGGTCTGTGCCAGGAAAGCAAAAAGATTGAACTGAACCCTACCAATTCTGCAAGATGCTTGATTATGGCGACCAAAAGCGACTAGTCAAGGAGCATCTTGGTAAGGGACATTTAACCAAATATTAGGTGTGCCGTATGTATAATTTTGACCCTGTGTTCATTTCAGAAAATCCCAAAAACATTCAAATGTGTACAAAATTCTCCTTTTTTGTTTTATTAAACATGTACAATCCATCAACTCCAGAAGAAGAATAGAAATCATTAAACGTCAGTGAGTTTAAATCCCAGTGTAAAACAGAATGCAGTGTTTGAAATGTGATGGAAATAACTCGCTGTATATTCAGATGTTCCACTAAAACCGTCTTTTTCTCTGGAAAGCTTGACAAATATGGGCCATCTGTTCATTGTAGTGGCAGGAAATAATTGGAATGAAAGACTGCGCTTTTCACATCGAGTGTATGCTGGTAGGAGGTGAAGCCAGCCCTGTCACATCTATCAGGCCTCTCATGCAATAGACACTAGAAATGTACATCATTTCATTTTTTGTTTTATCCCCATTGTAAATTTCAGACATGCACCTGAATAATGGCACTGAAGGGACAAAAAAGCAAAGCCAAACTAAACTTTTGATATATTAATTATTTGTCTTATTCTGGCAAAGATTTGTTGTTAATGAATCCAGATAGATTCATATCCTGCTGTTACTAGGTCCATATAATAGCCCTCAAAATGAGTTCTGTTTCTTTGTAATTTAAGGTTTCTCATTTTTATCAGGACTTTTTTAGTAGAGTTTTACTGTAGACAAATAGATAGACAAATGCTTTGATACTATTGAACAATGTTAGTATTATAGTAACAGTTTTATTAAAAATCACAGGTTTATTGTAGTCCCCTGAGCTCCCTAGGTTTTTTGAAGCCAGGGGTTTCTTTTGCCAACTGTTGTTGCTTATTGTTGGCTGATTTGGGTCTTTTGAAATCTTTTCTACGTGTCTGCCATTTTCTCTGACTGGGAAGTGTTTGTTAAATGCTTTCTCCTCATTATTTCATGCATGATGTGTACACAATTGCCCCCGAACTAAAGGGTGCACTACACAAAGCACTGCCATACAGAACTGTTGGTCTGTACGTAAAGATGAGATGTGAAGAAAAGTAAGAGGTGGAGATTTGTTGAATAAATGGAGCTGTAGAGGCAAAAGGGACAGGTTTGATTGATTATATGTAGATATATCTTATCATAAAGAAATTAATGTCTTTTTGATGTAATTAACAGAAGCAACATGCCATCGTTCTGCCCCAGATAAAATGGTTACTGAAGATAGGATCAAACCAAACAATGCAGTGCATTATGGGTATTTTGTAGCCCCTAGTGCATAGACTGTTGTACGTTTTGCACCCACGTTAGCTTAGAAATACTGTAAGTTCCCCTTCTGCACAGGTTTACGTCAGGAATATTATTTAAATGTGTTCAATAATATTTTGTCTATGTATTAGTGCCAAAAAGCTTTTTATTTCTGAACATTTCACCAGCAAAACACATTAGGTCCAAATTGACATTGTTTGTAGACAGATTAAGGTAACCCATTTAATTCAGACATACTCATAATTAATCCAGCTCAGTAACACATATAACAACTTGTAATTTATATACCTTTAACAAAAAAAACCCCACTGATGATGTGGTTGCCCACATGCCACATTCAGAACCGCTACACAGTGTTTGTACACTGCCTGTCATGGTGCGCTACGGGTTTACAATAATTCACCCGACATTCTTCACAATGTTTTTGGACACCACGACAAAACAGCAGACTTTAGAAACAGTGAATTATATAGTGAATAGTGTTAGCTACAACACCAGTTACTGGTACTCGAGACTAACCTGTCTCATACCGGTGTGTGATTGGTGTTAAAGTTGTATGTTGACTGTAAAGCGTCCTTGGGTTTGAGAAAGGCGCTGTGTAAATGTAATGTTCATTCATTATATAAATGCACTTTTATAACCCAACTTTGAACGATAGAGAAAGTCCATCGAGTGAAATCTGCAGCTTCCTCTGAAGGCAGTGAATTACAAAGAAATCTGCGTAAAGATTAGATTAGTCGATCCGGTCAGGTAACGAGAGCTTCGTTGTTATAATGTGGCAGCTCAGAATTCTTTAGCATATCCTCAAACCATCAGCTAGAGGGTTGAAACCTAGACACAAATGGATGTTCTAACAGGACAATGACCCCAAACAGACAGCAAAGCTGGTTGTGGAAAGTATAAAGCAGACTAACAATAAGCTTTTAGAATGGCCTTCGCAAAGTCCTGATTGAAAATATGTAGAAATATGTGGTCTGTGACAGGAAACCAACAAAATTGAACTGAACCCTAGTAATTCTGACCAAGAATAGAGGTCGTATATCCAACCAGAATTCTGCCAGATGCTTGTTTATGGCAAACAAAAGCATTTGGTCAAGGAGCAACTTGCTAAGTGACATTTACCTAAATATTAGGTGTGTTGTATGTATAATTTTGATCCAGTATGCATAATATTCCCAATATTCTTGTTCTTATTCTTATTTATTATTATTAAAGATGTATGTTGTATATTCTGTTATATTGTTGTATACTTGTCATTGTACAATGGAGGAAATAATTGTCATCCACCTGCTCTTGTATGAGTGCTGTGCGACGTAACTGTAAAGAACTACATCATAACTACTCTGTATTCTGTCTTCTGTCATGTCTCTCTCATTAACAGAGGCAGCAGTGTGTGTGTGTGTGTGTGTGTGTGTGTGTGCGCGTGCATATGGTGTTTGGCTGTGTTTAAGTAATGGATCAGCAAAGACAGCGTGCTCTCTCCACATCTGGCGAAACACTGTACCAGGTTCTTGGGGTTAGTAAGAATGCCACTCCGGATGACATCAAAAGGTGCTACAGGTAAGAAACTCAGCAATGTTTGTGTGTGTCTGTGCATATAAGCATGTGCGTGTGTGTGTGAGCAAGTGTAAAAGTGTGTAAAGGTGAAAGCAATATTAGCTGTAAATGGTAATCTTTTACTCTGAAATGTTTCTGGGAAATTCTCGAAAACAAAAATGGCCCAAAATAATGGGAAAAATTAAGTTTTTCTGCCAATAATATATTAATTTGACATATTTCTTTTAGGAAATGTGGAGATTTTGGTTACTTATTAACCTTGCCTTGTCTGTTGGTCTGCATAGGTCACATTAGGTAAGGGAAAAAAGATTTTAAAAAAGTTAAAAGCAGCAAATGCAGTCGGCCTTAATATGTCTAAAACCTTATTAAGTTAGCTTTTTTTCTGGACTTGATCAGGTTTTAGATACATGGCCTAGCAAAATTAACCTAAGCCTTATCAATATTGATTTTATCCATATAATCAATAAGCATCATCATCAAAACAGAGAAGAGACATACACGCGGTACAGATGTCGCCAAGGGAACGGGAAAGCATTCATCAGACGTGAAGGATAATAATAATAAACAAATGGAAACTCCTCTCCCACTGCAGGCTAATTATTCCTTTAAACATTGTCGGCAATGTTATTTTCTCTAATTGCACCATTTAAGACGACGGGCTCAAACAACAATAACGAGATGCCACATAGGACACAGTTCTGACACTCCGACACTTATTTCTTGGAGAAAATGCACCATCTTGCAAAAACTGCGATTCATTATTAACAATAAAACATATCCTAACAGAATGCCCTGCCGTCGAAGATGTCATAAAAATGACTATAAAGACAGCCGTATGAAAGAACTCTTCCAAAGAAGATTCTGGACTTTCTGGATTATCTAAAGTTGAACGGTCCAATTTAAGATGCAAATCTACCCTTTATTTTATTTTCAACTAGAAAAATAATGTACATGTGCCAGTGCCATGTATATAGCCTAAATGTGCTGGAATGGTAAAAAACCATAACTACCAATCTATAAGTGCATTAGGTTGTAAATGGAGATGTAGACACGATGTCTTTCACTGGACTCAGAATGAAATTTTCTTTATATGTCATTTTCTCCCCTTTAACTTTTGAGGGGATCACCGCAAAACAAAATGATAATGTATATCTTAACTTCTGCTTGAGATGTTTGCAAAGGAGAAATAGCTTCAGTTCAGGGAAACCTGTAATTATCAGAGCTATATATGATTGAACGATGCAAAGATTTGTGTTTTCTGAGGTTGACTCCACCTCAGAAAACCTTTTGATCCACTAGAGGGTTATATATACAGTGTGTGTGTGTGTGTGTGTGTGTGTGTGTGTGTGTGTGTGTGTGTGTGTGTGTGTGTGTGTGTGTTTGTGT
>JAOVVH010009438.1:0-10265 GCA_028566435.1 Scorpiodoras heckelii | reverse complement strand
ATGAAGATTGGCCACCAGGCTGGTCCAATTTAGCCATGAAACCTCCCACACTAAAATGACAGGTGTTTCAGTTTCATCGTCCAACCCCTGTACATACATTTTATTAGTAGGTAGTGGCATTGCATTGTAATCATGTAACTTGAATGAAACACTTGGGGTAGACTTCCACGCACTCCTCAGATTACTGAAATATTTTGCTCATTACTCTATAAGTTACTCTTACCTGTAACTGTCACCCTGAAGTATATTATTAAGATTGTTCTTGTAGGAAGGATCTGGCACACCTGCACAGAATGGTGTGCATCATGCAGTTGGTAAACAGCAGGGACAAACCTAACAGACTTGGAAGGAAATATGCAGTGGACAAAAAACAAAATTTAGGTGGCCAGAGGCTTCTAAAGTCAGGGAACAGAGTTGTATCAATAATGATTCAAAAGGAATTTTGAAAGGATTGAAGGGTACAACAGAACGTAAACTGAATCACATGGCTGAGGTCGTCTATAATTATGGCATGGAAAAAAGCTACAAAGGAAAAGTAATGTCAAGCAAAGTCAACACAACAGGTTGTAATAGAAAGACTGATTCGAGAGAGGAGGCAGCTGAAGAAACAATATAAATGAGCAGACGATTAACAGGGAGAACATATAGGTGTACTGCAGGTAGAGGTGAAGAGTAGACTGGCTACACTAAGGACGACAGAGCTTTTCAGATGAAGAAGGGAAGGAAGAAGAAAGAAAAAGCTATGGCTGCATTCTACAAGGATCTGTTTAAGTTTGTGAAGCCTGTGAAGTCACTCAAAAGAAAACATAACATTTGAATGTTGAAAGAAAAAACCTGGAAGGATCTTTCAGTGACACATATTGACAATTATAAGGTAATTATAAGAATGTTGTGGCAGTGGGTGCCCAAAATGGGGGGAATGGGGGACCGAGCCGAGAGTGGCGGAAAAGGTGAGCATTAGAATGGTCAGCATGTGGATACTGCTTTGTGTTAGTCCTCATGGACTATGCAATGCGATACCCAGAAGCAGTGCCACAGCAAAGCATCTCAGCATGCAGTGTTGCGGCCGCAGTCTTCAGTGTGATTACTTGCAAAGTGGCAAGGACCATTTGACGTTGACTATGAGGTGTTGTGCACGGATGGGTGGGGTGGGGGGTGGTGATTAGAGGCATTCCAAATTTACCACGTCAACCTCCTGAAATCGTGGACGGAGGCTGAATCAGTGGCTTTGGCAGTGGTGGGTCCTGAGAGGGACGAGCTGGGACCGGAACTAAATGCTGAATTGGCAAGAGTTCATTCTGGTCCCAGTTGACAGCCACCTCTCTTCCTACCTAGCCGCTATTGTTGCGCGGATCCAGGGGGAATTCTCCAACATGTTCTCTGCTCTGCCTGGGCACACTGACCTCATAGAACCCCACATCAAGATGCCCCCAGGGTAGTGGTTTGTAGTTGCCCCTATTGTCTCCCTGAACATAAAAGTCAGGTGGTCAGGGAGAAGCTCATGGTCATGCTCGATATGGGAGTAATCGAGGAGTCCCACAGTGAGTGGAACAGCCCCATTGTCTTGGTTCCCAAGTCAGACAGGTCGGTCCGCTTCCGTGTGGACTATTATAAAGTCAATGTGGTGTCTAAATTCGATGCATATCAAATGCCTCGCATTGACAAACTGTTCGATTGGTTAGGCACAGCTTGTTTTTATTATACACTGGATTTAACCAAGGGATATTGGCAGATTCCCTTGACTCCCATGTCCCATGAAAAAATAGCCTTCTCCACACCATTTGGCTTACACCAATTTGTGGCACTTTCCTTTGAAGCTCTAACTACGTTTCAGCGGTTGATGGACAGGGTACTGTGTCCACATACTGCATGTGCTGCAGCCTATCTGGATGATATAATGATTGGCCACAGCATGTTCAACATCCCCAGGCCTTCCTGAAATCACTGAAGCATGCAGAGCTCACCGCTCACCCAAAAAAGTGTACAATTGGGCGGGTGGAGGTAAATTATCTGGGCTTCCATCTGTGTCATTTTGCGGGTGCAGTCCTAAATTGATAAAAACCTGTGTGTTTGCGGCCTGCCCATGGCCCAGGACCAAAAAGGAGGTGAGACAGTTCTTAGGGCTGGATGGCTATTATTGCCACTTTATACCTAATTATTCAGACGTCCCCAGCTCTCTGACTGATCTGATTAAAAAGGGAGAACCAGATGCGATCCAGTGGATGGAGCAGTGCCAACAGGCTTTTAACCAGGTAAAAGCAGCACTCTGTGGGGCCCCTCATTTGCACTCTCCTGAATTCTCTCTCCCTTTTCTGTTGCAAATGGACAAATCAGACAGGGGGCTGCGGGCTGTTTTGTCCCAAGTGGTGGAGGGGGAGTAGTGCCCTGTGCTGTAAATCAGCCGGAAGCTCTCTCACGGTTGAGGAAGAGTGCCTGGCCATCAAGTGGGCAGTCCTCACTCTCTGCTACTACTTGCTGGGGAAGCCCTTAACCCTCTGTTCGGAACATGCCCCGCTCCAATGGCTCCACCACATGAAAGATGTCAACGCCCTGATTACCCATTGGTGTCCAGCCCTCCAGCCTTTCAAGTTCGAGGTGATCCACAGCCCGGGTGCACAGATGGCTGTAGCGGACTTCCTCTCCTGGGACCGGAACTAAATGCTGAATTGGCAAGAGTTCATTCTGGTCCCAATTGACAGCCACCTCTCTTCCTACCTAGCCGATATTGTTGCGCGGATCCAGGGGGAATTCTCCAACATGTTCTCTGCTCTGCCTGGGCACACTGACCTCATAGAACCCCACATCAAGATGCCCCCAGGGTAGTGGTTTGTAGTTGCCCCTATTGTCTCCCTGAACATAAAAGTCAGGTGGTCAGGGAGAAGCTCATGGTCATGCTCGATATGGGAGTAATCGAGGAGTCCCACAGTGAGTGGAACAGCCCTATTGTCTTGGTTCCCAAGTCAGACAGGTCGGTCTGCTTCCGTGTGGACTATTATAAAGTCAATGTGGTGTCTAAATTCGACGGATATCAAATGCCTTGCATTGACGAACTGCTCGATTGGTTAGGCACAGCTTGTTTTTATTATACACTGGATTTAACCAAGGGATATTGGCAGATTCACTTGACTCCCATGTCCCATTAAAAAATCCGTGTGGGCAGTCCTCAATCTCTGCTACTACTTGCTGGGGAAGCCCTTAACCCTCTGTTCGGAACACTCCCCACTCCAATGGCTCCACCACATGAAAGATGCCAATGCCCTGATTACCCATTGGTGTCCAGCCCTCCAGCCTTTCAAGTTCGAGGTGATCCACAGCCCGGGTGCACAGATGGCTGTAGCGGACTTCCTCTCCTGCTGGGAAGGGAGAGGGGAGATTGCAGGCTGGATTGCTCCCCAGCCTAAATGCTGCGGTGGGGGTATGTGGCAGTGGGTGCATGATCCGGCAGGATCTGGCAACAGGAGACGGAACTGGGAGCGGCGGAAAAGGTAAGCATCCGCACCTGCTCCTTATTTCCCGAGTTTTTTATTGCCTTTTGTCTTTCTCTCACTGTGTGTGTGTGTGTGTGTGTGTGTGTGTGTATAGAGTATAAGGGATTAAAGGGGAGGTGAAGAGAACATACAAGAGAGTCACGACGAGCATGAGAGGGAGCTGAGACACCGAGCTGTCTATATTAAAGCTGAAAAGCTAAAATGTTGTGTTTAAAAATAAAACCCTTGTTTGAGTTCTCCCAACCTGTCTCCAGGCTTTAATTTTGTTACGAATGTCTAAAGGTATTGTTGGTGGTGAGACACTGCAGAATAGCACATGGCTCCTTTCCAAGCTTACACTGGACAATCACTGAATTACAAATACCTTGCAGGTGGCATATAATCACTGATAAATTGGTGGTTATGTCACAATCAGTTCTCATATAAGGTGTTGACCTGTCCTCTGCACATCGGAAGGCAACATTTACTGGTTGTGGGTAAATGGAGTGACTTGAGTGACTTTGACCGCAAACAGACAGTTGGAGCCCGGAGATGTGGTGCTAGTTTTTCAGTAACAGCTGCACTTGTGGGCTGTTCCCATACTATGGTACCACGGGTGCACCAAGAGTGCAGGAACCATCAGCAAACATCCAGCTGAGAGTCACACAGCAGCCAGCCATGTGTGGTTGATCCAAGAAGTGAGATTCGCGTGTTGCAGCTGGTATCACGACATGCCAGCGTGGACCAGCTCACCCACCAGTAAAAGAGTACGCAAGCACAACCAATTCCATCCGTGCTCATGCTAAATACAATGTGTTGAACAGGGTACAACAGCCATAGACTAAAAAGTGTGCCGCTGTTGACCACTTGTCATTCCAACCAACACCTCGCATGAGCCAAAGAAATGCGTCAATGGACCTTACACACATGGAAGATGGTCATCTGGAATGATGTGTCCCATTTCTTGTTGAGACAGACACATGGATGGGTCTGCATCTGGCAGAAACTGCATGAAGCCACATCTGTTTGCTACAGGCCAATGTTTTTTGGTTTGATGGTCTGGGGAGCATTCTCTTGGTATGCCCTAGGACCATTAGTCATTGTACCACAATCCTTGAATGGTGAATGCTACAGGGACCTGCTAGCTGACCACCTGCACCCATATCTTCATGAGGTCTTTCCTGACAACATTGCGAGTTTTCAACAGGACAATGCATGATCTTGTGCATGCCAAGGTGCAAGGTTCATTCAGGAATTGTTAGAGGAACATGAATTCTCCACACTGCCTTGGCCCCCAAACTCTCCTGATTACAACCCCAATGAACATGTTTGGGATATGCTGGAACAGGCTGTGCAATTGGCTCCCACTTGCCCGTAAAATGTCCACCAATTAATGGAGCTGCTGCAGTGTCAGGGGTAGTATTGCATATGGAGGATGTTTGCCACCTTGTGTCTGTTCCCTGACATCTGCATGCTGTAATTAATCAAAAACGTGGACAAACGTGATTGTTCAGCATATATGGACTACATGATGATGCTTACAACAGCTGCTCCATGTCCCAACAGAAGTGGTCAAGGATGTAAATGTAGAAATGTATCTATGAGTAAAGGAAAAGTGGTGGCATTTTTTATTGATGGTGAGGTGATTCCTTTTCACTAGTTATGAACATGCTATTTCAGAAGTGGAGAAAATCATGAATAATGCAGTTAGGAAGTGGTTCAGGTAGCATTGTATGGGAAAGAAATTTTGAAGATACCGATGATCAACTTGGTCGAGGAATGTGCCAAGACTTTGTCACAGTCTAAGGATCCAGCACTCATGAACATTGCTCTAACGGTGAAAACTGGGATGAAGTGGAATACACAAGAAATGTTTCAACAGGCATAACGTGCATTACAGCATACGGGTGCCATTGGGCAAGTACAGAGGGGAAGCGCACGGTTTGGGTGAGGTGAGAGTTGGAAAGAATGAGGAAAGGCTACACTGCAGCCAAGGTGGCAGATGGTAACCAGCTTTATTCATGAGTAAGAAAAGGAAAGTAGTAGAGCAGCAGCAGCTTCTTGGGCAAAAAAGGGGCAATGGATTAACTGGCATGATGTTGAGAAGAGGAATCAGCAATCAAAACAGCAAGCCCTGTGGGGTGTTCCCAGTATGCAGTGGTTAGTATCTACTAAATGTGGTCTAAGGAAAGACAACCAGTGACCTGGTGAAAGGGACATGGGGTCCCAAGGCACACATATATGCATGGGGAGTGAGGGCTAGCCCATCTTGTAGAACCGATCACTGAAGGAGTTAATGCTGTTTATGATAGAAAGGAGTCAGAACACACAGTGAATCACAGCTTGCTGCATATGGGGCTGCATAGCTGCATACAGCTGTACAGCAGAGCATCAGAGCATCTTTTACATTATGTGGAAAGGGAAGGGTGTGTGCTTCTTTTCCCTGGGGAAGAGAGGGCACCAGGATGCACTATGTCAAGAAGGCACGCTGGTGGAAGCAGTGTGATGCTCTGGGCAATGTTCTGCTCAGAAACCTTGGGTCCTGGCCTTCATGTGGGGGTTACTTTGACATGTACCACCTGCCTAAGCATCATTGAAGACCAAGTACACCCCTTCATGGTAACACTGTTCCATAATGACAATAGCAGGATGATGCTCCCTGACACTGCAATATAGTTAGGAATGGTTTCAGGAACATGACAAAGAGTTCTAGGTGTTGATTTGTCCTCCAAATTCCCCAGATCTCAATCTGACTGAGCACCAGTGGGATGTGGTGGACAAAAAAAATTCAGATCCATGGAGGCTCCATCTCACAACTTAAAGAATTTACAGTACACCTTCTGAGATCCTGTGGAGTTCAACTTTTGATGGGTCAGAACTGTTTTGGTGGCACAAGGGAACCTACACAATATGAGATAGGTGGTTTTAATGTTATGTCTGATTGGTGTAGTCTCTCTGGTTATAAAAAATAGCTTGACCCAAGGTTGCTAGATATCATTGGTGTGTTTGTTTGAAAAAAAAAAACACAAGTTGAAGATGATTCTTTGCTGGCTAAAGACATGGACAGTCAAATTTCTTTTATGCGAGAGGGGCAGAAAATTGGATACCAGGCAAAAAAGTACTGCAAAAGGTACAAATGGGATTGGAGATTGCTGGCTGGTGTCAGAAGGCCCCTTCAAGTTCCACAGTGTATTATTGTGACCATAAGACCAGATATGGTGTTGTATTCTGAGTTTGAGTGCATGTGATATTGAATATGACATACGAGGTTTGCAAGACCAGTGGAGGTGTTGGAGGCTTTGTAGTTGAATAAACCTGAATGTTTCAGTTTGATTTTGTTTTTTGTGGACAAACACTCAAAGAAGATTTAAAGCAGCTTTAAAGGACTTGTCTCAGGCTGCTGAAAAAGCAAGCCAATGGTTGTGGCTGAGGCACTCAGAGACTGCATGGGGACATGTGAACTACTCTGTATCACATGAAGAAGACTGTTGTTATAAGGTGATATGGAAGTTGGCATGCTGCCATGCTTTGATATACTTCTGGATTTTGGCATACTTAGTGCCTGCATGAACAGGGCTGGTATAGCTGAAGAAGTCACCTTAATCTACTGGGCATAAGTATGGCTGAATACGGCATACTTAAAACCACTAGTATCTGGGCCTATGTATAGCTGAACCCAGCCGGACTGGCATTTGGTCGTGTTGTGGGGAAGTCTCTCAGTAATGCTCGAGGGGTATCTGTTGTTTGTCTCTGGTGTTAAAATGTGTCCTAACTCATTGTGAGTATGGAGAGGGGTGGGTGTGGGATGCCAGGCACCACTTTGGACCTTCTGGTAGTGTGGTAGGACCAATTCAACAAAAGATTAATTAAGAAAGGTGCACACTTGACAACAGCCTTCTCTTTTTTACTCTCTCTCCTTCTCGCCAGTAAGACCAAACATTGCATCTTATCCCATTACTATGAAATCATATGTGAAAAGTATTTTGTGATGAAGACTCTCCTTGTGGAAGAAAATGTAAAGGAACAGTTTTAACACATCTAATAGTTCTAACAGTTGGCAACTGACATATTGTAACTTTCTCCAAACATAAGTCTGTCCAGATGTAGGAAAAAACATATTACTGTTTTGAATTGCACCAGGTTTTATGTTTCTTACACCAATTTATGCACCCTGGTGCACTGGTTTTTAATAAAAAGTGCTCCTAAATAGTAGCTCTACCATGAATTCTAGTTTCTGTTAAGATTTATACATACACTGTGCATTTGTTCATTTGGCTTATGTTTTTATTCAAAGCAAATTATATTTGAGACAAGGTACAAGAGCAGTTGGCAATTAACTATCATGATCAAAGACCTTTGTAATTTGGACTCACTATCTTCTACTTAATATCCCAAAGCCTTACCCACTGAGCTACACTTCACCTATAAGAAGATAATTTTTAGTGACTGCCATGATTCAGCACCCCTGGAACCAAGAGGGTTAGCAGCCTTGCAGAACGACTACACAGCTGCAGTTTGGTGGTACTGGAGCTTGGGATCACTGTCATACTACTGTAATGGACATTGCCACATGGGCTCGGGAGTACTTTGGAAAATCATTGTCACTTAACACAGTCTACTGCTGCATCAAGAAATGCAACCTGAAATTGTATCATGCAAAGAGGAAGCCATATATTAATTTTGCACACAAATGCGGGGGAGTTCTCTGGGCCCAAAGTCATCTGAGATAGACTGAAAAACAGTGGAAATGTGTTCTGTGGTCAGATGAAACCATGTTACAGGTTGTTTTTTTTTTGGGGGGGGGGGAATCAATGTCAGATTCCATGTGCCAAAGATGAAAAATACCATCCAGACTGCTACCAACCAAAAGTGCAAAAACCTGCATCTGTGATGGCATGGGGGTGCATCAGTGCCCACAGCATGGGTAAGCTGTATAAATGTGGAGGTTTATCTTGAGGATTATCTTGGTATTTTGGAGAGACATATGCAGCCATCTTTTTCCAGGAACAACATATATATTTCAGTTTGGCATTCTCTACTCGGACAATTGAAAATGTATGGGGCATCATGAAGAGGAGAATCAGACAACAGTGACTAAAGACTGTTAAGCACCTCAAGTCGTGTACACACCAAGAATGGGCAAAAATTTGATTTGCAAAATGGCAACAATTACTATATTTAATTTCTAAACTGTTAAAAAGTATCATTAAAGGAAAAGGTGACGAGACCCAGTGGTTATTGACTTTAAATTTGTTTATATTTAAAGAACAGAATTAAGTTTGTCATTGAAAACACTGAAAATTTTTTCTTTGTCCTTTTATCTGTTAAATAAATGTTCAAGTGAATTAACAAACTGAAACAGATTTCAGTTTTAATGCAATTTTGGAGTATTCCAACTTTTCTGGAAAGGGGTACTTCCTGTACATCCACACATACTAATACATGGCCATCACATATATACAAACTAGCAAATAGACATTCCTGCATTCCTGTTTCACATAGTTAAGTGCAAACACTCAAGCTCTAAAGCACTCTAAAGTTCATGCAAATAGCCTTTACACTTAAAGAAAAAATAAAACATTCATGGCACACTCCACTTTGTAGGTCAAGTTACATTCATATTCCTTTCATTAATAACTTAAAACTTCACTCGAAAGCTTTTCTTGTATGAATAGTATGAAAAAGTAAAAGTAAGCTTATGCATACTCATACAGATCTCCTGCAGATAAGATGCCCTATGTCAAAGCTTAACACTTTATTAAATATTTCAAAACGGTGCCCTTAGTGTACCTGATATAAGTACTGCTATTATTTTGATATGAGTGTATCAGGTGCAGCACTTATGCAGGCATTTTTAAATACTGTGCACATTTACTGGCCAGCTTATTAGACATTCCTAAAAAAAAACATTTAATAACATTCAATAGTGGAAACACAAGTTCTTCTGATTGTTAGCCTTTTTGGCCGGTTACTTGAATTGAGGGAGTTTAATTCGAACTTTAATAACTTAATAAACTTAATAAACTAGTAGCCTCTTAATAATGCCTAAATGGATCGAATGTGATTTTGTCCATGGAAAGGTCAGGAGTAAAAATTTGCAATGGCTGTAAAAATAAATTTCCAACTTACAAAAAAAAATGTAAACACTGAAAGATAAATAAATAAAATGAAAAAAAAACACCTTATAAATTGTGTACATTTAATTAATGATCATGTGTACTGAGGAGTTCTGTGGAGTTTATTTTATAATTAAATTGGTCCCTGACTTCCAATAATTTGAAAACAGAATATTTTTATTTCAAGGAAACTTCCAAGTAGAGCTCATTTAGGATGTTAAGAATTATTTAAGTAACCATAGAGGAACTTTTTCTAAGTGTATTTCATTTTGGTTCAGCATGTAGGTGTAAAGAGACTGTAGTTAATCTATTTTCATGCACAGTCTGCTCATGGGTGTCAAACTGAATGGAAACTATTGCTTGACCACAGCTATTCTCAATTCAGCAGTGACAATGACATCTTTAAAAAAAAAACATTGAGGCCACATGCTAGCGGCTCTTGTTTTTGTCAATAAGTGTCACCCCTTTCGCATGCACCATTTACGTCACTCATATATTTTCCATTTAAATAAATATCTTCCTTTATATTCCTAGATACACCGATCAGGCATAACATTATAACCACCTCCTATTCTGTATACTAATTGCCATTTTCTCAGTTCCAGTTACCATATAGCTGCACTTTGTAGTTCTACAATTACAGACTGTAGCCCATCTGTTTCTCTACATACTTTGTTAGTCC
>JAOVVH010009413.1:0-10266 GCA_028566435.1 Scorpiodoras heckelii | reverse complement strand
AGAGTGTCCATGCTGAACCCTGTACACCACTGAAAACACCTACAGTAAGCAATGAGCATCAGAACTGGACCATGGTGCAATGGGAGAAGGAGGACTGGTCTGATGGATCATGGTTTCTTTTACATCATGTGGATGGTTGGGTGCTTGTATGTCACTTATCTGGGGAAGACATGGCACCAGGATGCACTATGGGAAGAAGACAAGCAGATGGAGGCAGTGTGATGCTCTGGGGAATGTTCTGCTGGGACACCTTGGGTTCTGGCATTTATGTGGATGTTACTTTGACACGTACCACCTACCTAAACATTGTTTCAGAACAAGTTACACCCCTTCATGACAACAGTATTCCTTAATGGAAGTGGCCTCTTTTAGCGGGATAAAATTGTAATGATTGTTCAGAAATCAACTGAAAAACATGACAAATGGTTCAAGGTTCAGATCTAAGTCTGATCAAACTTTAAGGAATGTACTGGACAAACAAATTTAATCCATGGAGGCTCTGCGTTGAAATGTACAACATTTAAAGGCTCTGCTGCTGATTTCTTAGTGCCAGATACAACAGCACACCTTCAGTGCTCTCATGGAGTCTACACCTTGAGGGGTCAGAGATGTTTTGGAAGCACAGGGGTGGATATATATATATATGAGAATGAAATTCTTGTGCTCCATAGCTCAAATGCATGGGGATGTGTTCTAATCTTGTGACTTAGTGTGTTGTTATGATGGAGGATCCATGAAGAGGCAATCTGATGGTGCACACATGCAAAACCCTCTTCCTCAAATGCTCCAAATTTCCAAGGTAAAATGTTCCATTTTCCGTTTGGACTTCTGGTATGAATTCTTTAAGGACGATCCCTTGAGAATCTCAAAGGAGGATGAACAGTGACTTGATTTTTGATTTGCTCATGTAAGCTTTCTTTGGCCGAGGTGGTGATGTAGTGGGCCATTCAGCACTTTTCAACTCTTTTTGTCTCAGGATCATACTCGAGCACCCACAATTCATCACTCTGTTCAGGAAATTGCGATCTCTTGTTAAATGATCAGGTGATGATAGGGTAGTTTGTGCATAACC
Organism: Scorpiodoras heckelii; assembly: GCA_028566435.1. Lineage (NCBI taxonomy): Eukaryota > Metazoa > Chordata > Actinopteri > Siluriformes > Doradidae > Scorpiodoras > Scorpiodoras heckelii. The sequence continues at coordinate 9,194 of JAOVVH010009413.1, read as the reverse complement.
TTTCTTCAACATTTGAAGAGTTTCTGATGCACTTGACTGTGTACCTTTGCTCCAAACTTGCTTGCATTGTTCCAGTGATGAGGCACTTCAGCAGGGTTTCGTAAAAACAAATAACTGGTCACTGCAAAGGCTAGAATGCATCTGGAATAGGTCCAACTGTTTATCTGAGATCCCACTCTAACTGACCTTGAACCATCATCCCCATGCGTAAGCCCTAAAGAGCACTGGAATTTCATTCTCATTACTTTCTGGACAGCAGACCTCATATATATTTTTCTTATTTTCCAGATGTATAATATAGGACTACACTAACATGAGAACATTTTATTATTTCAGTAAAATACTATATATGTGTGTAGCATAAGTGACTACAGGTCAAAAGGGAAGTGTTATTATATTTGTTATATAAACAAATAAGTAAAGTAGCAGAGTCTTACTGGGTGCATTTTGCTGGGTGCTTTGTATCTTACACACATCCAGCAGATTTAAAAGCAGCACTAGATGACATGTCACAGCCAGAACTGTAACATGCTTAGCAATTTCATACACAGCAATGACAAACACACTGTCAAGCTGTGTCAACTTTCTGCTGATTTCGTGATTGTTGTCATGAGCTGTGACTCAGATCACAAACTCTGAGCCTACATTAAAATGGATTTAGTAATCTAAAACATCCAGAGGGCTGGTAAACAAAACAGAGCTTTCAGCAGGGTTGAAGGTGACATTAGAGGTTTTTAAAATTCAAACTGAAACTGTAATAAGAAACCTATTTAGTGCTTGTATTCAATAACACTGTAGAACGGTACATAAGCATGTTAAACCATGCATAAAAGGAATTGGCTGTGTCTGGGAGGAAAGTGTCATTGTCAGTGGCACGTGGTGGCATCGTCTAGTCCAGGCGTGTCAAACAAAATCCACAAAGGGCCATGTGGGTGCAGGTTTTCCTTCCAACCAAGCAGGAGCCACACCTCATTCCGCCTGTTTCTAATCAGTGGATCTAATCAGTGGATCGTGACTTTCAGGAGTGTGTGGCTTCTGCTTGGTTGGAAAGAAAACCTGCATCCACACGACCCTTTGTGGATTTAGTTTGACATCCCTGGTCTAGTCCATGGAGGAATGGAACTTTGTTACATGCACCATGCTTTGGTGTTGATATATTTAGGTTGAGATTTTATTTGCATGATTGAACTTTGTTAGCGTGATGCCACTGGACAAGTTTGTTCTCACTATCCTTAGCGCTGCCTTATTCCCTGCTCCCAGGTTTTCAGTTGCTTCTTTGAATATACACCAGTCTGTGCACTCAGTGCAAACCTTTAGTGTAGAAATAGGCCTCTCTATCCAATCTCTGATCTGCTTTGGGGCTGGTTTCGCTTGCTGAAAGACTGTGTGTAAGCTAGTGTGTAATCTGGTGTTAGCAAGGCTGAAACAGTCTGTGAATCCAAGCTGAGAGTGAGGCGTAGATTTGTAGGAGTTCTTTTTATTTGTGTTTGCTTCTCTGGTCACAGAGTCAACATGTTAAAATAACTTTGGCAGAACAGTTTTCAGGTTCATGGTTGAAATCCCTGGCAACAATGAAAAAGTCATGAGCAGATTCACTGTATAGTGTGTCCTTAGCATTGGCCACCAGTAGAATGTCCACAAATTCCCTTTCTATTGGCCTAGTCCATCATTCCTCTCACAATCCATCTCACCATACCCTTTACATATTTCTCCATCTTCCCTCTCCAGCATTTTCACCATCTCACTACACCATCCATCTCACAATATCCCTCCACTGTCCCTCTCTATCGAACGCTTCATTGTTTCTCTATCATCTCTCTCCACAGTTCATTTCCACCGTCCTCTCACCATCATTCCTTCCATTTTGGTGAAGTTTGGAGGACACATGGAGATGCCCAAGTGTCCCTTTCGGAAATAGCTGTGTAGCACCTGAATATGTTTTTTTTTATCTGCTCCAAATTTTGGAACAAGTTAGCCAAGGAGTTCAAGAAATGTAGAGCATGAACTGGTGTTTCATCCCCAGCATCCATGCATACATTGTAAACTCCTGTTTTTTTTTTTTTTATTTTATGACATTTTTCTCTATATGTTGTTCTTAAATGGAACCTAAATGAAGGAAATAAAAGCCTGGAGGTGAAAGAATGTCAGGTCCAAGTGTCTACTTCAATTTAAACCCTGAAAGATCATTGTGCAATATGTACAGCTTTAGATAATTAGTGTTATATTGCAGTAGTACAAATGTACCAGTGCGTGAAAGCTAACTAGCAAACAAATACAGAGAGAAAGCAAACAAAAGCCAACAAGACAATTAGCAAAGACCAAGTAAGCAACATAGTGAGCAAAAAACAAATTAGTCAGTGAAAGTTTTTAGAAACTATTTAGAAAAAAAAAAATTAGGTGAAACCAAAATAGCAAATAAAAATTCCACAATTGTGCAGAATCAAGCTAATAACTGAAAATGAGAAAACTAATTAGCAAAATAGGACAACAAATAGAAACTAGCAAGCTAGTAACTGAGTGCTGATAATCACTAATGAAATTAAACTAGTAAAAGAACATTTTACACCATGTTAGAGAGCAACTAATCAAAGTTTGTCTAATATTTCTAGAAGAGAACAAAAGGCAGATGAAACAGTAATGGTTAAAAAAAATTATATTTAGAAAGGATCGTAAATGAGTGTTTTATGTTGTGAGCTGGAGTAAAGTGTGAATCGCAAGCTTTTGTGACATTATAAAATAAGTAATGTTCCAGTAAATGCTAATAATAAAGATTGCTAGTGAGTTCCAGATGGATATATCTGAGCTGAGGGATGAGATGAAACAGTGATAGTTGAGGGGATTTTACATCAAATTAGATTTTAGTGACAGCCTCATGAGATGGAGCTGTGCTGTTTTATCTTTTGTTATGATTATTTACTGCAGCTCTGGTGTTTGTGCCCCCGGCAGGATTGTTGATGCTGGCACAATTTGTCGTTTGGTCCATGTCTTCTTCCAGATTTGTTTTTATATCCCAGAAACAAGTGAAATAAAGTATGATTGTGTGGAAGCGAGACTCTTGCACAGCGGACTAAATGATTGTTTGGTGTTATTTACAACTAAGATGGAAGGTAACGGCTGAATGAAGCCATTCCTCTCTCTTAATGCAGACGTGTTCACACAAATCGAGGTGGATGGTATGTACAGCTAAGGTTCCACTTACATTTAATCACCTGGAACATGCTTTTATCGGAACTGACTGAGTCTGAGAAGGGACTGATTAAGGAAACTGTGATACCTTATCCCTTACTCCCTTATCTTATTCAAACCATTACATTATCAGATGTAGAAGAGCTAACTAGCAATCAAATGTGAAAAAGATAACATCCTAAAAAGTGTTATTAGTGAACAATAACCAACGAGTGAATGAAGGTAATCAGGGTTAAAACTAGTCAACAAAAACAAATTAGTGTACAAATGCTAATTACAGGGCGGCACAATGGTGTAGTGGTTAGCACTGTCTCTCTAAATACTAAAATTCTAACTATAAATTGCCCGTAGGTGTGAATGTGTGCATGAGAGTGTTGGCCATGTGATGGACTGGCGACCTGTCCATGGTGTACCCTGCCTTTGCCCGATGATGCTGGGATTGACTCCAGCCCCCCCGTGACCCTGACTACTGGGATAAAGTGGAAGATAATGGATGCACGGGTGGATGCTAATTACACTAAGAAATGACTAACAAAACCAACAAAGGGAAGCTATAAACAAATAATAATAATAAGTTAAGCTTATATAACACCTCTCACAATACCCAAGGTCGCTTTACAATGCTACAAAGATGAATACAGAGGTAATTAATACAGTAAAACAAACCTCAAACAGAAACAGAGAGAAGAGATGAGATTTTTGGAAAATTTTGAACTTGGAAAGAGAGGTAGTGAAACAAAGAGAAGGGGGAAGAGAGTTCCAAAAAGATCTGGACAAGGATTTAATATGTGGTACAAAAGAAAGGACAGGATCACACAGAACACCAAGATGACAGGTGGTGGCAGATTAATTGAAAGAGATACACTATATTGCCAAAAGTATTCATTCACCCATCCAGATCACTGAATTCAGGTGTTCCAATCACTTCCATGGCCACAGGTGTATAGAATCAAACACTTATTCATGCAGACTGCTTCTACAAACATTAGTGAAAAAATGGGTCTCTCTCAGGAGCTCAGTGAATTTCAGCGTGGTACCGTGACAGGATGTCACCTGTGCAACAAGTCCAGTTGTGAAATTTCCTGCTACTAAATATTCCACAGTTGACTGTCAGTGGTATTATAACAAAGTGGAAGCAATTATCACAAATTCTTTTAGTGACAGACATCACAGACTTTTACACCACATGCTGCATCTACAAAGCCACTAACATTGTGTCTGACCCCACACACCCCTCACATACACTCTTCACCCTCCTACTATCTGGGAAAAGGTACAGAAGCATTCGGGCCTCACAACCACACTGACTCCTCCATCAGACTCCTCAATAAACACAGACTGGACTAAACTACACACACCTCAGATAAGCTGAACTGGACCAAACACCACACACTAGAGCTGTAATCGGGCCTGAAAAGTCAAGCCCAACCCGAACCCAACAAGTACACGGTTTTAAAAGCCCGAATCTGTTTACAGCCCGACATTAGGCTATTCACATGTCACTGGCTCATCATTCTCATTATGGACATGGTCAACCAAAACATAATCGCCAGAATCCAGCCTCTGTTTCACCTCCTCGGCATCCATTTTTGCATCTTGTGTTAAAAAGCAAGACGTTGAAACGGCCCGAGCCTGTGTAAAATGACAGAAATTAAACCCGATGGGTCGGGTCGGGTTCGGGCAAAGATCTTCAGCTCTACCACACACAGATACACACACAGACATGCACTGGGTGTATATACAGTATTAAACTTCGCACTATATTCTCCATACATCCCATATAGTACGGTGTACTGGTCAACACCAGTTCTGTACAACAGTAATACTATCTGCACTGTTCAATCAGTATTACATCTGCATCCTCGTCATCATTCTGTAAATCAATCTGGTATCTTGCAACCGTATGTTCCCTTTCTCTTTCTTCCTCATGATTTAAACTTGCTGTGCTATGAACCCTAAAGCTAGGGTAGGTGATTTTGGAGAAACCATTAAGAGTACGCTAGATTTTGAAAAGAAATCAATCCCACCCTTTCTTTGGCCTTCCTCCAAGCCATGCCTCCAAAGTACATGAGCGTGCTCTGCTGTAGGAAGAGTCCACGAGAGAGAGATAGAGAGAGAGAGAGAGAGAGAGAGAGAGCGAGAGAGCGTGTAGATGGAGAGGAGTGCAGCGTTTACAATGGAGACTTCCTCCATAAATATTTTATAAATATCTCTTAAGAAAAAACTTATAAGAATTCACTATATACACTCTCTCTTCCACATTCAGAGTCGGGCAGCTGTTTAACTTCCAGACACTTCAACAGCAGACTAGCTATGATGTACAGAAGTATGAAAAATATATGATTTGATTAGCCTTCATTGTGTGCTTTATTAAAAAAGTCACTAATTAGCCATTAAACCTTAATCAGGCTGGTGAACATGTCTGTAAACTTAACACATTTTAGTGCATCTACCTCTAATTTAGCTGCTGCACGTTACCTTGAAAAAAACTGAATGTCTCTGAGCCAGAAAGCCAGACTGCTATTTCATGGAAAGTTTCTCAATGAGTTTCCTCAGTGGGAGGACCTCCTTCCTGAGAGACGTTTTCATTGAGATGGGTTCGGAGCCAAAGCATAGTCATGGTCCTCCTGGATTGTATCGGCCTCCTCACTCAGTGTGTCATCCTCTGCCTGTCACTGTCTCCTCTCCTAAACCTCTGGTCTTCCACTCAAACTACCCTGGAACGGTCTTGGACCCTGGTTCACAAACATCCTTTGTTTGAAAATGCTGGCTACAAACTCCGGTATGGGGACTAACTGTTAAGTTCTTCCTCCGCATAGAGACAATACATTTTCCATATCAGAGGGAAATATAATTTATGAAAGTATTTTGTTGTGCTCACTGGAGGCTTGATGCAGAGGCACACAGCAATTTTCAACTGTAGCACTATCAGTTCATTAAAGTGTAAACTTCTTATTCTGAGACATTGACGTAACTCACAGTATCAGTATGGACAGCAGAAGTAATTTAGCTGGCTGAGATATTGCCAGGCGTATGTCAGCACCTCAGTGTGCATATAGCCCATTACATTCTTGTGGAAACACATCTACCTTGCCTTGTGGAAACACATCTACCTTGCCTTGTGAAAATGTGTGAAAATGATGTTTACATTTATGGCATATCCAGAGTGACTTACATTTATCTCATTTACACAACTGAGCAGTTGAGGGTTGAGGGCCTTGCTCAAGGGCCCAACAGTGGCACCATGGCTTTGGTGGGATTTGAACTCACGGCCATCTGTTCAGTAGTCCAACAACTTAAACACTGACCTACACTACCCATTGAGTCCAGTCATGTGCACTGAGTGCACACACAGGTAGGTAGGCATGTAGGTCATTTTAAACCATGTTTCCTGTATGCAAATGATTTCTGGTTTGTCATTTAACTCCATCTGCAGAAGAACTTCTGGCATTCCACTGTAGTATCAGCAAGACTGTCCTAATGACACTTGCATTTCTCAGTGGGCTAGATCTGCCTGTATCTTTACGCAAGCTTGTGCTGCGACTTTCATTATTACCATACCATTTTATCTGTGCTTAATCCTACGACTTGCTCTAACCTTCCCTTCCCACTTTTTTCATGCAGTTGAATCGAGCCAACATGTATGTCTCTTCTTTACTCTCCTTGTCAACCACATAACTGCCTCTGTGTATGTGAGGTTATATTTTGACTGTACCTCCTGCACTACTCCTGCCTTTTTCCTTACTTGACTTCTCCCATATGTTGCTGATTATGTGACCCTCACCACAATCACAACATTTCCTCACAGCTTTTTCTCCACACTCCCTGTATTCATGATGCCCTCCACATGTCTTTGTTTTCCTTTACATACTGCATGCTTGCATTATGTCCATGTCTTTGAGCACCTTATTGGAAGTAGAATGTACTTCCTCAGCCTGAAGCTCATGTATCCTATAATCTGATAATGCATAGTCCTGGAATTCCAAGAGGACCAAGGTGCTATCTACTTTCTCACCATCTATCATTGTCTTCAGATGATTGATCTCCTTACACCTGATCCCTTTTTAGGTTCATCTAGTTTTTTTTCCAATGGAAATTCCCATTATTATGTGTCTCACTCCTTTCTATTTGTCAGTGTAATACGATGCAGATTATTTACTTTATTTCCTTGTTTGAATATTTATCACTACTTTAAATTCATCCCCCTGCTATTTTCCTACGTGTCCCTTTTCTCACTTGTCTCACCCTGAAGTGCTCTTTTTACTGTCAGATTTACTCCCTTAATACCATTAGTTAATTCTCCTCCTCTTTTGCTCTGCACTGTACTCCAGGTCTCAAATCTCATCAGCCAATCTTCATCCTGCTTTCCCTCATCCATCCCTTCCATTCAGACCCAGTCACAGTTATTCCAATCCATCAGCTAGTATTTCTTTAATCAAATATTTGGGAAAATCCTTGTGGTCCAGTCCCAAATGATGAGTGCTCCTGCACCATTCACTTCCTCGATCTAGGAGTGAATCACAGTTGTAACTAAAAGATTCACTAATTCAAATACTGACTTGCTGAACAAGAGTGGAGTGAAACTAAACTCATGAATAGGACTGACTGATCCAGTGAGTGATAGACGAGTGAATCTTGATCACGACTGAAGAAAGATTCACTGATTCAAACACTGACACCCTAAATGAGTTATGATGAAATGGTTCATTGATTCAAACACTGATCCACTAAATAAGAGTGAATCTGCCTCGCGATTAAAAGAGTCACTGATTCACTGATCTACTGAATGAGAGACAACTGAGTCCGAGTCATAATGGAAAGATTCACTGATTCAGAAACTGACCCACTGAAAGAAAGATGAGTCAGTCTTGCTCATGACTAAAAGAGCCATTGATTCAAACAACCGATTCACTGATTCTGTTAACCTCATACACAGGTAAGCCATCTAATAGTCAACATTTTCAGTTTATATATTTTTGATACATGTAGTGAGCAGGTTTATGATAAAAAATGTAACACATTACAACTTAACAATTATAACACTGTTCTCTGAACCCCCTCCCTCCTCCTACTCCTTCTCCTCCTCACATTTCCTTCTATAATGGTGATGTTACGGTTGGCTTGTTATTGACTACAGCACAAAAGGACGACGAGAAAACAAGAATAAGGTGAAAGAATTGAAGATTAAAGTATTGCAGTAGAGGATTATTGCTGAGGCAATAGAGGTTAGGTTCTTTGAAGAAAGTGTGGCACAAAACAAATGTGTCAGTCCTGAAAAGAAGAATCTTTTGTTATAAAAAACAAAAAACAAAAACAAACCCCTTGACTCAAACCAAAAGACCTGCAATATCACTGCACAACAGCTGGGAACACTATAGGTAACAGGAGTCAAGTAAACAATTTGACTTGTTTGAGTTGTGTTATGGTGATAAATTTCTAATTCAAGCATAGAGAGAATCAGAATTTTCCAGCACACATTTCCAAATTATCAATCACCCAGTACCTAGAACTGAATTTTAAAAGTGGACCTATTTTACCCCTTTACCACAAGTTAATTCAGTACTCTGGGGTCTTAATGAAATGTCTGTGACATTCTTTGGTGAAAAATACCACATGCATCAACTACCAAATCTCAGACAATGTCCTTGGTTTGAAACCAAGATTTTTCCCTTATGTTTTATGTTATGTGAATGGGACCTAAAACAGCTGTTTCCAAGTGCTCGGTTTCAGTACCTGTTCCTTTAAATGATAATGAGCCACTGCTCAATAGTTAGGCTATAATCACTACAAGATGCTCTAGGAGTACATTTATTCTTACATTACTTATGTGGTGGGAAATTCATTCATTCATTCATTCATTATCTTAACCCCTTATTCCTGTCTCCAGGGTCACTGGACAGCCGGTGCCTAGCTGGCAGCATAGGGCACAAGGCAGGATCAACCCTAGACAGGGCGCCAATCCATCATATTGCACACACTCACTCACACACACACACACACACACACAC
>JAOVVH010009406.1:0-10267 GCA_028566435.1 Scorpiodoras heckelii | reverse complement strand
TGAACAGTACAGGTTCTGCTTCAGTTTAGTGGATTGTTAATCACCGTGTTGTTCCTCACTGTACATTTAACTGAGTATTTTAGACAAATGTGTCTCATTTATATCAAAACTGATTTAACTGAATTAAATGTGTTTGTTGTAATATTATTGTTAATATGGGCTTTATTTGAATGGGAAACTAAAACTAAGACAAACTTCAGACATTATTATTAAAACAGGATTTATTAAAGGTTATAAGCTAAGATGTTTTTATTCTTTGTTATTTTCAAATGTCGTCTATTTTAGATTTACAGTGTAGGCACGTTAATCACATATTATTGAATCATATGCTAAACTAATATTCGTTTTACCTTAATCAAAATACCTCCCTGTATAACATCAGTCCAAGTCTTTCCATATAAACATAATTTCCTAGATTCTTACATCATTACATAAATCTCCTTTGTGCTCTACTGTCTGTTCCCTATAAAGTGCATTATGGATCATCTGCACCAGAAAGTTTGTGTCATTTGGATGCCACTCTATTGCAGTGCATGTGGGAATTTCCTTAGGAAATACACAAGTATATATTCCTACAGGCCCTACAGGGTCTAGTTCACTCCTGCTCATCCTCGTTTTCTTCCTGCAGTCAGAGAATCACTATTTCATGAGTGAAACGACATGCCTGAGAAACGTAAAAGTGCTGATGACACAATCAGTATCAAAAAAGATACAGATATATCTCTAGAGTTTGCTTAACTTCAGTTTTATTAAAAGACAGGACACAACTTGGCCAGAGCGTGTTATTTGTGGTGAGAAGCTATCTAATGACAGTATGAAGCCAAGCAAAAGGAGATGACACCAGGAAATAAAACACCAGGAGACTATTGGTGAAGGGCAGGAATTTTCTGAGAGGAAAAAGCAGTTGGCACTAACAAAAAGATCCACAGACATCAGAAAAGCATTTGAAAGAGCAGGTAGTGATTTACATGGAGTCATGGATGCATCAAACGGTTGGAGACTGTCAAAAGCAGAAGCTTTTGAAATGTTCCCTTTGCCATTCAGGTGGTTAAAACGACAACAGTGTCAGATGAATCTGTTCTCAGTGTTGATGTACAATACACTACAATGTGGACTCTTACCTCTCATACAACAATCTGCTCTACGAGAAATTAGTTGCCTGCTGCACTGACAGAGCTACAGCAATGATGGGTAAAAACAAGGGCTTTAACAGCTGGCTGAAACAAAAAGCCCCAGGATATGCAAACAGTGGCCAGTAAAAAACTTTCAGAGGAGCTTAGTAACACACTTTCAGCTGTTGTTAAAGGTGTAAGCTTCATTAAGAAACGACCTTCTTACAAGAGACTGTTTGCCGAGCTGAGAAGATGATCTGTCTACACACAGAGTTATGCTGGTTGTCACGGGGACAAGTGCTTGTGTGTTTTATGGAACTGCAAGAAAAAATTATGTAATTCTTGCAGGATCACAATCAACCACAGTGCGCCAACATTAGAGACCAAGAAATGTTCAAAGGCTCTCGGGCTGGATATGAGTATTTATACAATTTGTCTACGCCTAAAGCAAATTAACGTATGGTAAAGCACTACTTAGCCATTGGCAGATTTAATATGCAAAAACAGAGCAACGTAACAATGAGTAACTATTGGACAGCTACTTAGAATTCAGCTACTACAGCTACTCATTTCATTGTTATGCTGACGATAGCTAGATATATGTTCCACTGAAGTAGAAAGGTCAGCTCTCTATTAAACCACTTCTGTTATATCTTAATGACATTAAAGCCTGGATGGCTTCAGACTTTTTTAATTTTAATGAAAAGAAAACAGAAGTGATGGTGTTTGGTCTCAGTGGTTCTTGTGAAACCCCACCCTTGTTGATTTGGGCCCCTTGACTCTGTATGTGAAGCCAACAATCTCTAACTTGGGTTTTAAGATGGAAAGTGATTTTAAACTTGACCGTCAAATTGGTACAGTTGTCAAATCTAGTTTTTTCCACTTGAGGCAGTTGGCAAAGGTGAAGACAATTCTTGCACATGAGCACTTTCAAATGGTAATCCATGCTTTCACTACGTCCCCACTGGATTACTGTAATGCACTTTATTTTGGAGTCAGTCAGTCCTCCCTCAAACATCTCCAGTTAGTGCAGAATGCTGCTGCCCAACTTTTAATGGGATCATGAAAGAGAGAGCTCATAACTCCCATTCTGTCCTCCCTCCACTGGCTGCCTGTACATTTTAGAGTTCATTTTAAGGTTCTTTTATCTGTGTTTAAATCTATAAATGGACTTGCCCCACCTTACCTTGCTGAGCTGCTCCATCCCCACGCCCCCGCTCGGTGTCTCAGGTCAGCTGATCAGCTGCTCCTGGAGGTTCCAAGGTCAAAGTGTAAGCTCAGAGGGGATAGAGCCTTTTCTATTGCTGCTCCTAACCCATTTTTATTCCTTGGCTTTCAACTCAGTATGAGATTTTGTTTGTTTTATTAGTTTTTATTTTTAGTTTTTGTTTTTATGTTTTATAATTTTATGTACAGCACGTTGTTTCAGCTGTTGTTGTTTATAAAGTGCCCTATAAATAAAGATGAGTTGAGTTGCGTTCGAACATAAACAATTTTTTCTAAGAACATTTTAAAACTGTTCGTTGAGCAGTCTTGAACCAGTGGTTTCACAACTTCACATCTTCTGGCAGCAGTTTCCGCCTTGGAGGAAATGGAAACATCATGACCACATACACAGGCCTAATAATAAAACACAGACATGCACGCAACACACAGTATACAAGAACAGAAAGTACTATTCTATTCTTTATATGGTTATAGTTTCATATATTCTTAATGCTTTAAGTAATTCAGTACAATAATGGACAATAATTCTAACATATTTCCCTCCTGTTGTGCTGAATTACGACACATTTTTCTGATTTTCGATTATCTCTTCATCATCAGGAGACAAAGAAAAAGACAGTTTAAAACAAAGAGAAAACGTAAGCAGAGCGAGCAGTATTTCATGAGCATCATAAGAATTATTATGTCTTATCAGGACATTCTCACCACAAGACATCACATGGGTAAGTGCACACTCCACAAGACCTCTTATACATGGTATTACACAACATTCTAAGACTGCAATTATCACCAATATTATCATTATCGTAGTAGCTGCTGACGTTAAGTAAGTGGCCCATTTGTCAAACCAAGATTCAAGTAACCCAGTGAATGACGCATCTACCCCAGAATTCTCAGCCAATTTCTTTGAAAGTGCAGTGAGTCCTGCCAGGGCTCTCGTGACTGAACCCTCTGGTGCAGTATTATTTGGATTGTAAGTACAACAGCTAGATCCTATCATTTTGCACACACCTCCTTTCTCAGCCAGAAACATATCGAAGGCCAGTCTATTTTCCCATGTCATACGAGAGGTGGCATCTAGCTACTCAACCAGTCCTTTTACTGCATCCTTTGTAAAAACCTTTGCTGGTTATAGTAAATGTAACTGATCCAATCCACATTTATATTTAGTGTGACCCACCAGAACAATGATGACTCAAACCCAGCAGCTATTTGATTGCGGGTTTTATCTTCATCAGGAACCCATCTTGCGACCCCGATTGCATCAATATAGGCACCATCAAGAGGGTAAATGAAGACAGAGACCTGCGCCTCCGCAAAGGGACCGTCCGATTACCTGAATTTGGATGGTAGACTACGGTCATTGGTAAAGCCAATTGCACCAGCACATTAACGCCTGTCCAATTAGTTGGTAAAATAGTACGCAATGTGCGTTTCACGCAAAACCACCAGACGTCAGCTAATGCTCTCCGCGACAAAAGTAGTCTCATTAAATATTGTGCTCTAGTCTGCAGCCGTCATTTTTCCTGTCATCGCTATGGTAGTTTTACACAGGTTCAGGTTCAGTTCACCACCTTATGCCCATATTTGTGTTGTCTAAGAAAACAAGTAAAGTTCCCTTCAGATGGTATTGAAAAGGCTCGGGGAGTGGGAGAATGAAACAGTGATTGGTGAATTGATTCACACAGATGTTTCAGGGAAATAATATTTTAACATGGTACAGTTCACTACTTACTCATTTCTGGCAGAGAAGAGGTGCATCATACACTCAAACCCCTTTAGGATCATTGTATGGATTTAAAGGGAAGGGAACCACTATGGGAGAAGTATGCGCCTTGGTGCAAATAAAACAATCAGATTTGCTCAGTGATTTGGCAGTATATCTCACCCAATCTAACCAGAGATTTCTTTCATTATACCCAGTTTCTACCTCTAATTGTTTGTAAAAATCTCTGATCTTTAATTCCTTAATATGCTCAGAAAAGCTTGTGTCGAGGGAACCTGCCTTGGAGGCAACCAGACTTGAATTGACTGTAACTGATGTTGTGGTGGAGACCTGGGTGGATGTTGTGGTGGTTTTAACTGGAAGGGTCCTCAAATTTATTTCCCCATACAAGTCCCGACCCCCATTATTAGTAGCAATGTAAAGGGTAGCATTTCTGCTTAACCTTTTTTTAACCGCTAACACCAGGGGATTACAATTCTTCCAAATCGGGTTTACTCTCCGGCAGATTTCCGGAAGAGTGGTGCATTTTTCACTGATTGAGTGTGACCTTTTCCTGATTAATGAAAGGGCTTCTCTATTTGTACCACGATATAGCCCATAGTCTGTAAAATAAAGCTCAGGATCACTCCAACAGATGGATCCCCAAGTCTCATCCTTTCCTTTGTAAGTAACCATGTTTGGGATAACACCACATGGATAAACTATGGCTTTAGATACATCAAACTGTACGTTTTTGGATATTGTCCATTATCTTGCACTATGATATTTAAGGATCTAATCTCTTGGAGTGTCATGTCAACCTTTATCACAAAGACAAAGAGTACCAAACCTGTAGGAACAAGGGACTCCATCCTGACCATTACTGGGCACTATGTACCATCAGCAGACACCAAGCAGAGAGACTTGTATCCTTAGAATTTGTTAAGAAGGTTGTTTGGATCACACTCTCGCAGTCAGCTTCCTGTTAAATATTCAAACTACATCAATTTTGTAAGAATGTAGAACATCGTACATCACCCCACACTTGATCTTGATGATTGAAAAAAATGAGCTAGTACCTGTAAAGCTTGAAATCTCTTTCTTCTCCCTGAATGTCTCTCACAACCACTAGAGTTTTCCCTCCTGACAATTGTAAAATCTTTTTAAATTAGATCTAATGTAAACCCACAATTACGAGCTAAGATAATCAGGACCCAAAAATTTAACGCCCATTCTACAAGGTGTGATCTGACAGGAAGTAAATTAGGAACAAACCCTCCTGTTAATAAAAAGGCATTTAATGGGTTATAGACCCCAGTAGTAGGAGACAAGTATAATTTATGCACTACAAGAAACATTAACACATTCTAATTTTATATCTTCATTATTAGACCAGGCTTTCAACAAGGGGGAGAACCTTCATCCAATTTATTTCACACTCAGACATGGTTTTCTGTAGCTTGTTTTTAATAGTGCCATTAGCTCTCTCTACCAGTCCTGCAGGCTTTAGGTGATGTCTACACAATGATTATGTAATTGTATATGTAGAGCAGTACATGAAATGAGAGCCATTGTCACTATACTGGTGAATTCCAAACCTAGGAATTATTTCTGAGAGTTGGAAAGGCTTCCACTCATCAAACAAAAGCATCAATAATCACTAAGCAATACGTTTTCCTTTTACACGGATTTAACTGAATGAAATCCATGTGCGATGTTTGAAAGGGATATTTGGCAGGTGGGAATTTGTGTTGGGGTATTTTAATATTCCCCTGTGGGTTGTTCTTCAGACAGATAACGCACTGCTGTACATACAATTTTGCGAAGCTAGAAAATCCAGGAGCCTCAAAAACTGCAGGTTTTACAAAACCTTCCTGACATAATGTTGGCTTCATTGAATTCTTTTGACTATTATCTATTTTGATATCAAGCTAAATCTTAAAGTTGTGACAGAATGACTCCACTTAGCATTCAATAATACAGTCATATACAGATATGCTGCAATAACTACCATGTTCATTTAGCTCCAGGTGGACTTATAAAAAACATGAGGCATTATTTCAACCCTGGAGATTTTTGCTGTGCAGGCTTTCTTCTGTTATTTCAAACTAAAGCTTCCATGATCTCTCATTGCTTATTTTAGGCTTGCCCATAGAGGTGCATCCAAAAGCCACACAGTTCATAATGAGTGATTGAAGACTGTGTAGATTTAGAGAAGGTGGGGTCCTTCAGGGCAGGACATCATGGCCCATGACTATATTTGTAAGCAGGTCTAAATTTTAGTGCTTTAAGTAATTCAGTACAATAATGCACAATAATTCTAACAGCTGCATATGGACTGGTCAAACACTCAGTTACAATAGTTATTCTCACCTTCACCACTACGTACCTTAAACATCTCCTCCAGGATTACACATATCTCCTACACCATTACACATTTACAAATCTGATAATGCACACACAGGTTATGAACACACATTTGCAGATTCCTGTACATGTTCACAAATCTTAGTTTGCATTTAGAGATTCTTTTGCACATTTATAAATCTGATTACATGCACAGATTAAGATACAGGTACACGACTCTCCACTCATGTTTGTAAATAGTTTTCTACAGTAATGACCCCTTAGAGTTGGGCCCTGAAACAGAGCAGAGCAGTACAGAGCCGTGGGTGAACATGTACATGTGTGTCTGTGTGAGTCGACTGAAACATATAAAAGTTGCTCAAAATTGAAATGAAATTCTGGAGGAAAAGAGCCCGAGTGAGAGTCTTCCTCTCAACACCCACACCACAGCTGTACACACTGTTAAACTAAAACACAAGGACGGTTTTACACCACATGGTGTTGTGAACAATTCTGGTAAACAATTAGTTTAATTAGAATAAAACAGAAATATCAATGAGTGTAATTATGCACAGAAGGAAAACAGTTGTGTGTTTCAGCCACAGTGATCATCCTCATTCCCAGCTGCATGTATTTTCTAAATCAGAGTCTAGTTTATAATTTGAATGATTTTAAGGCCACTCACATGATAAATGTGGAAGTCCACAGAGCACATTTTCCTGACACCCCAAATACATGAGAGTGTGACTCAGTGTGTTATACAACATGTCTGGCTGAAGTGTTAGGACACATATTCAGTTATGTTCATGGATGAATCTCACATGTAGGTCTGAGGTTATTCAAAAAAAACCTCGGCAACAAAGTTTTGAAAGTCAAAAAATGAACTTTAATCCAAAGAGTCACAAAAGTTTCTCTGAGTTATAAAGGAGGCATCAGACACATGAGAGTGTGTGGCATAATATTTTATACATAAAAGATCAGGTAGAATTTGGACATCCACTTTTTTGATTTTTTAATCCCTGATTTTCTTGTATCACTTCTCCTCTCCTCCTCTGATTGGCTAGTTCCATGTCCCTGTCCTACTGTATCTCTACTCTAGCCCACTAGGTGTCACCTGAACCCTTCAGTTTACTGGATAATTTTCTGTCACATGAAAGGAACATTTCACTCTCAGGGTTTCTGGTCATCTAAACTTCTAATGATATCTCAATTGTTAGAGCTGATGCATGAAACTCTAACACAGACTATAATGTCCTTTAACAATCTGGTACAAACTGGGACTCACTTTGCTAGTCTTATTAATCAGGAATGTTATGTATGCCTCTATATATATCCAGCATTGCTCCACCGTCATAGTGGAGATTGGACTCTTCTGAGAGATTGGACCCAGAATCACTTGCTGTAGGATTTTACTGAGATTGTGCTTTTGTGTCTCACATCAGTGTAATCAAGAGGAAAGCACAAGGAGAGAATAAATTACTCCTCCTGAATAAGAGGACATCCTGGAACATCACATCTCACTAATAAATAAGAGATTTGTAGGATTATTAACACATTTTAAATATATTCTGTGAACCTGTGATAAAGAGTGATGTTATGATGTCACATGACCAGGAAGCTGTTTACTGGTAATCACGTGACTTTGTCAGTAAACTGCTCTGAGAGTAAAATGAAACTCAGTGAGAAACTGCAGTACAGCTGAGTAATAGTTTGTCCCACATGTTCCCAGATGTGCAGATTTACAGACTTTTGTATTCTTTATTCATGTTTATGTCACAGACTGAACAGCAATAATTTCTATCGAATATGTATATTAAGAAAATAAAATATATTTTAATGATATGAATAATTTACGAAGAACATTTGTCACTTCATTTTACAACACATGTGATCAGGATTTTTATTTGTTTGGTTGTTGGGGTGGGTTTTTTTTTTTTCATATTTTATGTGCTGTATGTGTTAAAGTTCAGAAGAATGAAGAGCTGTGATAACCAGAGACAGGTGAACTTCACTCTCTCTTAGTTATTCACTCATGTAAATTTTGTTGGGGTTTTCTTGTAGATACTGTATGTGTGTCATTTAATCTTTAAAACATTTACATTTTTAGTAAATGTGGCTTCAACTTTGCAAACTTTTCGTTTATCTGTAAGTTATGATTGTAACTGAATTGTTTATACCACCTCCCTCTTTTTCCAACAAAAAAATCAGACCAATCAAAATTCAGGATTCGGGTGACGTCATCTGTTACCGAGCAGAACTGAAGAGTGCAGGTTTATACAGTGAAAGCAGGACACACACAAACTCACACACACACACACACACACACACACACACACACACACACACACACAGAGAGAGAGACATTAGTGATTTAGATCTTTTTAATAATAAACGGATCCCTACATTATAGAGTGTAGTGTGATTATAATATCACGAGGTGCTGGTAAAGAAATGGAGATAGAAAGAGCTGATTTCTAAAACAGAAACAGATCAGAGAGGAGAATAAAGAACTATCAGAGTCTTTAACTATTTTTAAACTGTTATTCCTATTAAAGATCATGAAGTGTTATGAACAGACTGAAGTTACTGCAGACGCTTTCTGTTCATTAGAGCTACAGGATGAAACTTTGGGGAAATTTGGAAACCCTCTCTGATAGAAAAATGGGATTTAAAGTGAACGGTGGAAGAACGTTTCAGAAGATGGATTGTGCTGCATCATTAATCTCACATCTGTGACTGAACCCCACACTGGTACTGAGATTAACCACTGACCTGCTAATCATCATCACCTTCAGGTTCATACAACAGACACATACTACTACCGGTATTATGTTTTAATGCACTTGTGTGCTGGTGAATAAGATAAAATGATTCTCTAGGAGAATATTCTCTTAAACGTGTCCATGTGAATGTATTAAATACTCAGGTCTCAGGTCATGTGTTTGGAGTCTGGGTACAGTGTAAACATCCTTATTATATACACAGAATTCTCTAAATCACTTCTGTACATAATGTCTGAAACTCTTTCATGTTCACAGAGTCTGTCGTGTGTCTAAACAAAGCTGACATATGTAATAAAGACTGTGTGTATAAATGCAGGATAATACAGGTATATTAACAGGAATGTAGGGGGTGTGAGGGTTGTGGAAACATGCCCAAGGTCTATTCTTAGGTGTTGTCCTGGTTCAGCCTGAGAAAACAAGATCTTCCTCATTCTCTGTTTGTTGTCTTTCAGGAAGACAGTTTAGTGCTTCCTGGTTTTAACAGAGAGAAGAGTCACCTGTCCTGTTTCCAAACTGTGATGTCATTTTATTTAATAGCTCAATTCATGTAACAAAAAATACTTCACACTAATTACTACAACCTTTATTAACTTAAAATGTCAAATTAGTTTGTGATTAAAAAAAAATGATCACTTACTTTAGAAAAATCTGACAAATTCAGAGAGACAGTGTATGTGTGTTTCTCCAGTTGTGTGTAGAGAAGATGAGAGTAAATGTAGAACTGATACTGAGATCGTGCCCTTTAAAAGAACACACTTATAAACTCAAACGTGGAGCTCAGAGTGAAGAAAATCCTGTTTATTCCTCATTCAGATTGTCAGACAGACAGAACAGATGCATTGTGGGAGAGATCCGAGTGGTACAGATGTGTAAAGGTGTTGAATGGACTGTTTGTACTTTAAATGGAGGTCAGTAATAAATAATGTACTGAGTGCGGTGACATTTATCTGATTTGTGTTTTCCACTTGTGGAGAAAATAAAAGCTTTGAGTGCTGATCCTCCAGCATGAACTCCTGTTTCTGCTGTGTTCACTCCTGTTCTTTTACACTTTAGTCAAATCTGTTCAACACCAATCACATCTGAAGTTTCACCCA
>JAOVVH010009295.1:0-10272 GCA_028566435.1 Scorpiodoras heckelii | reverse complement strand
CACACACACACACACACACACACACCCACACACACACACACCCACACTTTAGCACTGTGGTGGAAACAAAAAACTACTGAGATCTAGACTTCAGCAAATTTAAAAGCACATAGAGAACCGGCGAACAAAGCGAATACAGGTCCGTATACTCTACGTCATTTCGATCTGCTGTCAATAAGACCTCAGAAAATCTTTTGGTCCTGCTTAGTTTGTGTAACTAAGCTCACTGTCTCACTGCGCTATTCATAGAAATCCAAGAATTTTTAATGGGTTTGCCGCTGAAGAATATTTTGGTACAGTACTGCACGCTCAGCACAGTATCACTGTCCAAGACCACCACGGTTCATTAACTAACACACACACACACACACATATGTTTGTGAGGACTTTCCATTGACATAATTATTACTGCAGCTAATTAATGCTAACCCTAGCCTCAGTAATGAAAGGGCAACCTTTTGCCACTTATAGTTATTTATTTTTGTTACAATCTACAACAAAAACCCACTTTCCTTATGGGGACCAGCAAAATGTCCCCACAAGGTCAAAAATATCAGATATTCCTACCAATGTGGAGACATTTGGTCCACACAAAGATATAAAAACATGGTCTCTCTCTCTCTCTCACACAGACAAACACAGACACACAGACACACAGACACACACACACACACACACACACACCTGCTTTCTATCAGTAAATGGTTGGCAATGTTTAGGTTAGAGTAGGTTTTATGTAGCTCCCAGTCCCATTCTGGGTTTTTTTTTTGGATTTTTCTCCAATTTTCTTCTTTAATTTAGTCATGTCCATTTCTATCTTTGTTTTTTTACATGTTATTCTTTTTCCATTATTAATTTTATGGCTTCTTGAAATTGTGTTGATATTGCCAGTTTTTAAATGCATTATTTTATTTGTCAGTACATTATTTACCCACGATTTTTTTCCTCTTTTTAAAAGCACTCTGTAAAGCACTTTGAGCTGCATTCATGTATGAAACATGCTACATAAATAAAGATTATTATTATTATTATTATTATTATTATTATTATTATTATTATTATTATTATTATGTCCAATTTCCACCCATCAGGATTTCTCCCGTGTCACATGAAGGCTGCCAGTCAGGGAGGGCGATGCTATCATGCGTTTCCTCTGAGACACGTGACGCCAGCCGCCACCTATTTCCATACTGCTGCTCAGTGTTGCACGCTGAGAGGACTTTGCTCCCACCCACCTTGTGTATACATGAGCCCACAGATGCCCGTGATTGGCCAGTGTCCCTCCAACTGACACGGGAGAGTGCGTATGCAGCCTCACCCCCCTTAAGAGCACGGACAATTTTGTTCTTTTGACTCCTGGCTATGGGCAGCAATAGCATCAACCGGATTTGAACTAGCTACATCTGGATGACTGGACGAATGCTTCGCCACTGTGCCACTCGGGAGACCTCCAAAAAAACAAGTACTCCAAACTCCCTACTGACTATGTAGCAAGCCACCTCGAGTTTATGTACCATTTTATAATCTGGTAGGTACTCATTATATAAATGTTGTGCTTACATATGGCTACAATTAGCACTTTCGGCATTTCAAAGCCCCGCCCATGGAAAAGCAGTAGTGCTATTGGTTGAGGACACAAATTCGTGTTTAACAGTTCACCAAATTTGAACACGAAGTTTCGCTAGTGAACTTGATTCGTTCCAGAAGTCTGAGGTGTGAAATCACTCTTTGTGGCTAATTCAATTTAAATTAATGTTATTTCATTCACAAAATGTAACTTACGAAAGTCTAGTGTGTGTGTGTACACACTGTATATACACCTGTGGTATTAATGATTTCAGAAGATTAATGGCTTCATCGAGTTCATTTTTAGTTGGGTAGAACTGCTTTCTTAGCAATATACCATTGCATGTAATGAAAATGCTGATGCTCCCAATGGCACTGTCTCACATTTACTGCCACTGTGCCTTTACATTATCCGTATAATACACTGTGACTCGAGAAATTCCCAAGTTCCATTTGAAGGCACCAAAGCAGAAATGATGAAAACGCACAAGTGATTCAAAACTTCAAAACTCCGCTTTAACAATATTCTAGCAGCCTCTGTCATGATGAAAAGTATTCCCACAGTAGAGCTGAAGATCTTTGCCCGAACCCTACGGGACCCGGCAGGACCCGACGGGTTTGGTCGGGTTCGGGCTTAATTTCTGTCATTTTACATGGGTTCGGGTCGGGCTTGGGTTTGCGCGGTAAATGAGTGGTCAGGTGATGCGTTTGGATTAGAGCCAGAAAGATGCAAAAATGGATGCCGAGGAGTTGAAACGGAGGCTGGCCTCTGGCGATTAAGTTTTGGTTGCACCGTCAGCGAAAGTAAAGTCTGACGTGTGGAAAAGTTTTGACCATGTCCATAATGAGAATGATGAGCCAATGACATTTGAATAGCCTAATGTCGGGGTGTAAATGGGTTTGGGCTTTTAAAACAGCGTACTTGTCGGGCTCGGGCCGGGTCGGGCTTGACTTTTCAGGCCCGATTACAGCTCTACCCCACAGCATGATGCTTCCACCACCATGCTTCACTGCAGGAATGGTGTCCTGAGGGTGATAGGAAGTGATGGGTTTGCACCACACATAGCGTTTCCCATAATAGCTAAAAAGTTGGGCTTCCATCTCTGCTGTGGATCTCTGCAGCTCCTTAAGTGTGTCTTTGTTGAACCTTTGATTAATGCCCTTCTTGCCCAGTCTCTGAGTTTTGATGGGCAGCCTTCTTTATCAGGTTTGCAGTGGTGCCATATTCTTTCTATTTTGTTATAATGGAGTGAATGGTGCTCTGTGGGATAATCTAAGTAATTTTTTTATAACCTAACCCAAATGATCTTTCAGAACAGGTGTATTTACACTGACATCATGTAACAGATCATGTGACACTCTGGTTGCACACAGGTGGAGCATAATGAACTAATTATGTGACTGATGTTACTTGGTTGGACCGCGTTGGACTTATTTGGGGGTTTCTTGAATACATATGCACTCCCAACTTTTTTTTTCCACTTCAGCTTATATTGTGATTGCCACTGCCAGCAAGCAGTTCCCGACTACATGGCTGGTAATATTATTACAAACGCCTCTATTTCTGTGTTTTTCTGGATGATTAAATCCTTTATTATTATTTTTACTTTATATTATTACTTTATTATTATTATTAATATTATTTTTTACAATAGTATATCTCAATCAGGAAAAAAATCAAGAGTGAACAAGCGTAGGTGCACAAGGTTCAGGTTTTTTTTCAGCTAATGTGGTCTGTGATGAGCCTCTGGGTCAATTTTCACAGTGAGGTAACTATGGAGGTGAAGCATATTAATGAGTTGCCACTGGTAATGGATTACACCAATGCACAGGCAGGTGTCTCATGTACAAGCTGCCTTAGTCAAGTGGATTTTTCAGATTTTTCAGGGGTCTCTCTCTCTCTCTCTCTCTCTCTCTTAGTTTATCCCATTTATGAGGCCAAGACTCCTGCACAAGATAATTCTCTGTGTGCTTGGAATAAAAGAAATGAATAAATAAATAAATGAATGAATGGAATTGATTGCTGTGGCAATATTGGGCTTTCAGTGATTTCTCTGAACTGTTCTTTTTCCCGTGCAGAATGACTGAACAACATTCAGTACATCTTTAAAGTAGTGCTATCACGCGATAATTTTTTTAAATCGCACGTTAATCGCAGTTTTAACGCGCATTTTGATTTGCATTGAACATGGAGGTCGGCATCGTAAGACCATTGAAAATGAAAGAGAAATGACTGCTGAATGCTGCCTCATTATTCACTTGCCTATTTGATAAAAGTGAAATATTAACGATGATTGATGTCTTTTCGTTATTTTAAATTCAAAAAATTGTTTTTGTCTTTCGTTCATCTGATATACTGATTAGAGTTGGAGTTTAATTAAAGACATCAATTCGCCAAATTAAATTAGAGTAACGTGGCATGTTGCAACCAAAGAGTAAGTTTATGTTCCAACCAAAACATACATTAAAAAGTTAAAATACATCACCCACAGTTCATAGAGGTTTCATCACATTTATTTCAAAAGTGCCTACAGCATATAAAATAAGTCTGAACTGTGTTGTTTATCATGTTAAATACAGCTGACTGCTGTCTTGTAGAACACAAACAATGTAATCAAGGCGCGAGGCTGTCCGCTGTTGCTGACGTTGCAGGGCGTTTCAAATTGAGGCGTTTTAGTGACCGTGTTCCCTATGGAAGCCTTTGTGATTCTGTACCCTGTGTAGTGTGTAGGGAGCAGGGATATAGATTAGGGACACTTGTGAATGAAATGCAGCTTAAAACGAGTAACGCAATGGTAAATTGCGTAATGTTTGTGATCACTGACCGCGCCGGTGTTTTGCGTAATTTAACTAATTTTTAATCTGCGTTAAAAAATTTTGTGCCGTTAATAATTCTTTAATGCGTTAACGACAGCACTACTTTCGTTTACTTTTTTTTTGTAAAATTAACACAAGGTCAAAATTATACATACAGCACACCTAATATTTGGTTAAATGTCTCTAAGCAGGTTGCACCTTGAGCAGTTGCTCTTGGCAGCCATCAAGCTTCTGGCAGAATTCTGGCTGGATATTTGACCACTTTTCTTGGCAGATAATATTTGTATTTCTACAATGAAAAAAAAAAACATTTACTGTCAAAATACTGTACCTGGAATATCTCAGAAGAAAAATTTAACTGTGACAATTTATCACGAAATCAATATTACACCATATCATTGTAAAATAGCAAAGATGAAATGTGTAATCATCCATAAGCTATTGTTGTTATTAAACAGCAAAGCACTTCATCCTGAAAACGTCCCTACATCGAACGAAAGCGACAGCTTTACCTCTGACGCTGGAGACTCCTTCCAAAGATCTCATTGAAAACTACACTATATCAATAACTGCATGGATTTTTTTATTCATTTATGTGGTGTTTCTATCATGCACATTCTTGTGAATGAGCTGTTGCTATAGAAACGATAATGAATGAATACATTAATATAAACCTGTCATTTGCCATGCAGCTGGAACTGTCAGAGTTCCTGCTACAGAAAATGAATCGGCATCTTCTCGTCTATCAGGATCAAGCTGTTTTAAATCGTACATCGTTGTCCTGACCATTCTAATGTTTCCAATCATTCATTTTAGTTTGGAAGACCTATTTCTAATATTTGACTAATTAATAACCAGATATTATACCAATACATGTAATAATTGTATAAAATACAATATAAAATCTATATTTATTGCTATTATTAACATTTTATGAGTCAAAAATTATCCGAACTCTGATTATGTTAAAACTTCTGCCATCCACACTGTCTTATCAGCGCTTTCCATACGAGTTCTCCGTCTCCCCAGTCACTGCTGTGCAGGTTTGAATGTGTTTCGCCAGTTTATTTGGGACTGCCGTGCGAGAAACGGTGGCTGCCCCACTTGTGATTTACACGAAAGAAGAGCAGCGTGCAGTGATTCGTTTTTTTGTTATCTGAGGATGTGTCTGGTGCCGAAATTTATCGAAGGCTTTGTGCAAGGAATGGAGAAAGTGTTTTGGGGTGTTAAAGCATCCTCCCTATAGTCCTGATCTTATAGCGCCCCATCAGACTATCACCTGTTTGCTCCCCTGAAAGAAGTCCTACAAGGATGAAGATTAACGTCTGATGAAGAGATGAAGACGGCGGTGCATTTGTGGCTCGCAGCTCAGCCTAAAAATTTTTTTAATGAGGGAATACGAAAGTTTGTTGACAGATGGACAAAGTGTATTAAAAAGCAGGGAGATTATGTCGAAAAATTGTGTTTTTGAAAGATGGTTAAAATAAATTCTACAGCCAGAGCGCAGATAGTTTTTGACTAACCTGGTACATATATTCATTACAAATCTATATTTATCTATACATTAGAAAATAATGTACATAATGCACACACACACACACACACACACACACACACACACACACACACACACACACACAAACAGGCTCATTCAATAGTGATTAAGTGGTGTTTCACAGAGTACTGGCTTGTGTATTTCTGTCCAGTGGTGATAAGCTGCCTTGCCTTATTTAGTCAGCCAGGGAGTGAGTAGTGTGCTGACACACCACTGCACTTTAAAAACACACACGCGCACACACACACACACACACACACACACACACACACCACTGAAGAGAAGGCAGGGGTGCTCCATGCATATACAACAGACGCTTTGTGCACCACACGTCCAAACTTTCTTTCTTTTAGATTTACATTTCTATCCAAACGGGTCTTCATTTCGAAGCTCGTTTTCACGGCGAAAACAATCAACGGTCTTGTGTTTCAATCCAGTACAGTTCTGTTAAATCTCCTGAACAGAAGCAACACAATGACGTCAGGAAAACAACGTCAGCCAGACGCACAGTCATGGAGAGTCTGAGACACACACGCACTCATTACATCACCGTTTATTCCAAATACACAGCTATGGGGTGCATCTTATACTGTTTACTTTCATTTATAATCTTGCATAATGTTGCATTACAGGGTAAAAAACCCAGAAAACAGTAAGGGCAAAAACAGAGAGCAAAGAAACTAAGGACAACAGCAAATAAGGGAATAGTATAAAGTCGGTAACAATAGAGACTAGAGACGGTTGAAGCTAGGGAACACTAACTACGGTTCTTATTAGAAGAAGACACGTGAGAGGGTACGAGGGAACTGAAGAGCTCCCAGGACTGAACAGTACTTTATTAACATCATCTTATTCTTACACTTACAACATATTACCATGATTACATTATATACAACGCTTACATTAAAAATGCTCCAATTTCCAACATATACAAAAACAGTTAAACAGTTATAACTACTAAAATTTTTTGTTAATTGCTATTCAACACATTTACATATACGACAGATAAAAAATGAATGAATGAACGGGTGAATATTCAGTTAAGTTAATGTTACTGAAGCTGTCTGGATATCTACACTAAAGCTGTGTGTGTGTAACAGAGTGATAGCGTTACATGGAAAACAGATCTGCACGTCCTTCATGGCCATACACACACTCGCTAACCTTTTATGCGAATAAATTCAGCAGCAGTCAACTGTAGAATATATTGAGGATATTTTCATTAAAATGCCACTTTTATTTTTGCCTTTTTGCAACCAGCATTTAGATTTGTATTCCTACGTTTTCATGTGAACTGAACTAAGTTGAACTTTGATCAGGTTTTAAGTCTGCGGCTTAGCGTAAATCATCTGAGGGATTGAAATCAGTGACCTTGTATTTCTCTATAAAATACACTGATGTGCCAGTAAAACTGGTATGGGAGAGTATGCAAAATGCATAGCAATACCATCTGTGCATGTCATTGGTTGTGTCTGCCAGTGTGTAAGCTTGGGAGCTTCTACACTTGTTTCTGCACATGAGAATGGCAAGTTATCATGATTTTGTGATTTTCAACACGGTTTTAATTTCGGAGGTAGAAGCAAAGTTTGGATTTTCACATATGAGTGTACTGAGGGTGAACTGTGACTACAAGAATTCCTGCAATTCCTCGAACTAACGACAGCAGTGTGGCCATAAAAAGACTCTGGGTGAGCATGACCAGCGTCGGCTGGCAAGAATCCTTTCACGTGATAGACGTGCAACACTGCCTCAAGTAACATCGTAATTCGATGCTGGGGTCTCAACAAACATCAGCGTGAGGACTGTGCAACGTTCCCTCCAAGATCCTGTGGGGGACCTACTAAGTATAAACTGGTATATACTATATAAACTATATAAATATATACTAAATATAGTTTTTCTGGTACCAGTTTTTCCGGTACATCAGAATATTTCCAGTTTATCCTTTCTAAAACGGTCACTGAGCTGTGTAAGATCTGCAGATGTGAAGTCATTAGAGCGAGTGCAAATCTTTTATTTCTGGAATATTCCTAAAATTATTCCTAGATAATTTTAAGACAAAGGTGTGCTGTGGATTTTCAATTTGTAAACTGAAATCATTCTGATTGAAGCATAAAACTGTTTCCCTGAAATACAAAATGTTGGTCTGGTCGAATTCCAGGTGCCAGTCAGGGATCAGAAACGGAAGAAAATAATGAATCAGTGTGGAAACAAAATACCTTTCCTTCTAAAACCAACATAATGGTCTTAGACCTGTTTAAAATAATAATCATTTTCTTTTACACAGACTGCATGCAGACCTAAGATAATAAACCAGTAAGCTTGTAATATCGTATAAGGCTTAACATGGCATCTGTCAGATAGCAGCCAGTTTATTTTCCCAAGTTATAAAACAAACCTTAAAATGAACCTTGACTTTCTCTTCTTCAATTCACATGGGTTCATATTTTAAAAAGGTTCCCACCCATTTCAGTCTGGCTACATTTCAAAACTTTTCAAAAACTTTCCAGGACCTTTCACAACCTTCAAGTACACAACACCGCATAAGTTAATCCACAGTTTGGGCCTAATTACTGAATTAAAATGTAAGATCAGCCATTTCCATTCATTTTCTAATGGGCTAGTTAGGGTATGTCAAAGTGGAAACTACATCATGCTGCAGGATTTCACACAATGAAACATAATTCATGGAAAAGAACAATAACATTAATCATTTCATGTTTGTATGTCAGTAACGAAAGCAACACGTTACATAACAGACCAAAAAACAGAATGAAGGCTGCTGGATTTTGCATGCAAAAATAAGAAGCAATTGTGACGGTCAAAGTCTCCAGAAGAGCTGTAGCAGATTCTCCAACATACTCAGTAAAATCTAAAAGCTAATTTATAAAATATAAAACGGCACACATTGTACATGGGAACACTGTTTAAGTGTACGACCAAATATTGACTTCTTTTAGTTTATTACTGTTTACTGCACGTTATAGTGTTTTCTTTTATGTAGAAAAATAGGCGTTGCTTTACAGCGAGTCTTTGCATGTGTCTAAGACTTCTGCATCGTACTGTACAGTAATTAGCTGGTAAGTTTTACTGAGTATCTTGGAGAATCTGCCACAGCTCTTCTGGAGACTTTGACTGTCACACCTACTTCTTTTTTTTTGCATAAAAAACCCAGCAGGCTTCATTATGTTTTTTGTCTGAAAAGTGGTTTATTATGTAACGCGTTGTTTTCATTACTGACATACAAACATTTTTGTGTAACATTTAATTTTTGTTGGAAAAGTAATGTTTGGAAATATAAAATCTTTCTGTACTGACTTAATAATGAGAAATAAAAAATCCCCATCAATAATAAAAGTTGTACCTAAAAACAATAGAGTGCCTAAGACTTTTGTACAGTACTGTATTACAAAAGAGACAGCGAAAAAAAAAAAAAAAATTAACAACAACAACAAAACTAACAACATGAAAGCTCTTGGGTTTACTAGTTATGAAAATGTAAAAACTAATTTCTTAAAAAAAAAATTTTCAAATATTTTAAAAGAATGAAAGAATTAAAACAACTTTATAAATGTGGATTTATAAAATATTTTAATACAATATTATAAATTAATATTTATAAAATATTTTAAAATTCACATTCTTATCCATATTCACATTTAATTAACTAAGCATAAACTAAGGATTATATTTGAACTGAGTTGCCACTTTATTAGTTACTATATTGGTACCTAATAAAATGTGGGTATATGACTAGTAAAATTGCCTATATAAAAATGTTTCTAATAAATGCAGAGAATGTCGTGAACAGAAAGCAGGAAGCAGGTGTGAAGTCTCAAATGAGCATTTATAATGTCAATAAAATACTGAGAAGCTGCAGTATTTAACCAATGCTGTATACTTTTCTGTAATAGTAATTTGCAGGGACAAATACTTCATAAATAAGCCTTTGCTGTATTATATTAGCTTAAAATATTTATGGTGAATAATGAGCATAATTTAATGCTGAAGTGTTTATATAGATGACGAAATCCCACAGAGGCCTGAACATGAACATGAGCAAAAGAACATAAATGAACACATTTAAGATGTACAATGGCCTTGCTCTAATTTCATAATCCCTGTAATGACCCCTGTGTGTGTGTGTGTGTGTGTGTGTGTGTGTGTGTGTGTGTCTAGGGAGTGTAACCACACTCCAAAGAAGAGCAAACGCTAAGTTGTGTGTGGTTAACCTATCTTAGGTCACACACACACACACACACACACACACACACACACACACACACACACACACCTGCTACTGGTGTGTTTGGACAGTGTTTTCTATTTAATTC
>JAOVVH010009264.1:0-10272 GCA_028566435.1 Scorpiodoras heckelii | reverse complement strand
ATCATAGCCAAATTATAATTACAATCACTACCGATTATAACTTCCGGATTTTTATGTACATCTCGGCCTACGGTATGGAAATAAAACTATTAGTAGTCCTGTTAACCACCCAAAATGGAAGAACTTATTCATATCCCTTGGCCTAAATTTTCAACACTATTTATACTGCATCTAAATCTGACTCCCGTTTGACATCAACATAGTGTGAATACCAGGCAGCACTGACAATGCCTGGGACACCATTACATGCATTGTAAATCAGTGGAGCATAAACGTTTGTTTGACCACATTTTAAGTTAAAAGATCTACATTATGTTGCTTTAGTAGACATCAGACATGAAAGCAAACCATGATGTAAAACAAGACTTTTAATGTCTTTAATTATTCTACAACTTTCAAAACTCATTTGCAAAACTCATTTGCTCTCAAAAAAGTAAAAAAAACAATGCAATAGATTGATCAAATTGGCCTTACTGACCAAGTGACATTACAACCTGACAGTAAAGACACACATGAGTTGTTACACACTGCAAGCCTGAGGTAGAAATTGTCAACTCCACTTACTTATGTTTGCTTGAAAAAGGAGTCAATCTTCCCCTGCCTTTACCTTTTGTGCATCCTAATATTGCATGGAAAAAAGAGAATGACTTTTTCAAAACACAGTCATTCTACCTGTTGAGTGTTGACTCTTCTTCCACAATCCTACAGGACAGGAGGACGTCCCTATACTTTACTCACTCACACACCTCATACACTCACTTTGAAATCTGTAGCTCTCGTTCCCTTGTCACTGACGTTAACTAATACATTTGCTGTGATTGGCTGAAATGTTGTGTCTGTGTTCGACTGCACGTGCGCGTGTTTTGTGTGTGTGTGTGCACGCGTGCCTAGGGTTGTCGACCCCTGCGTAGCATATTTTATATTTTGTTTTAATCTGACAAAAGTTGGGGGGATGAAATTGTGTTTCAGCAAAAGTGGGGGTGTTGAAACACCCACATCTCCCCCCATCTGCTACGTCCCTTCTCTGAAGATATTTGTGTTTGAGATCAAAATATGAATGTGAGAAGATCGATCAGAATTTTAGCCTTCATTTCCTAATATTTATATCTAGCACAGTGGAGTTAATTTCATGGCTTGGGCTTGCATGGCTGATTCTGGAATGGGCTCACTAATCTTTAGTGATTTTGTAACTCATTATGGCATTATAATGAATTCAGAGGTCTAAAATAACAGTCTGTCTGCCAGTTTACAGAGAAATGCATCTAGACTAATTGGGAAGAACTTTATGCAGCAAGGCAATGACCCAAAACACACTGCCAACAAAACAAAGGACTCCAATGGGAGAAAAAGTGGAAGATTTTAGACTGGCCAAGTCAATTACCAGACCTTAACCTAATTTAGCATGCATTTCAACTCCTGAAGAACAGACTGAAGGAAGAAAAAACACAAAACAAAGAACAACTGTGGTACAAGCTACGGTGCAACCATGAAAAAGAAGAATGCAACAGTTTTGTGATGTCGGTGGGTTGCCAGCTTCATATAGTTATTGGAAGCAAGGGATATGCACTTAAATATTGTGTTATTAAGTTAAATTTATGTTAAGACTATCTGTTCCTCTGCCTTTGCTAAACTAAAGATAGGATGGTCTGCTACAAAAGATTCCATGTTCTAAGTTGTTAATATCATGAAAAGGAAGCTGAAATTCTGATCTATTGTCTCATATTCATCTTTGGACCTCAAGCTCCAATATCTTCAGTATATAGCAAAACAAAAGAATTGTCTTAGCTGTTCCAGTATTTTCAGAGGTGACTATATTAATCTTGTCATGTTTAGTACCATGTTGATTAGGCAGGGACAAAGTTTGTGGAAAAAAAATGTGAGAAACAGCAATTATCAAGAATTCAGCAATTTAATAAGGAAGTTTCTATGACATCTAAATTTCAGAAAAAACACAATGTAATAATATATTTCCTGGTAATGCTGTTAACAGGATATCTAACAAATGTTGAACCATATTCAGAAATGTTCCTAAAATATGTGCTCAACTACAATAATATATAGAAATAAAAAAAAAGACAAAGGAGAAAAACAGAAATCATAACCATGTAATACACTAAACATAATTAAGAAGTAATACAACAGTTAACATACCTCTGAGCACTGAAGATTTAAAGGTTAGATATACAAAATCAGGGTGCTGTATATCTATATATTTCAGTCCTTCTTTTTCAGCATCTGACGTTTCTAAAAGCTCCACTGGCAATTGAGCCCTTTTTCAAACTTTTTATACAAACTGGTTGTAATTTCCATGTCATTTCCATCAAATGGATTTACTTCCATCTCCATTTTCTCCTTTATATGAACAGAACCAAATAGCATTGAAGAAAATAAACAATTATATAATCAGACAAAACAATCCAAAGCCAAGCCAGCTGTAAGAAGTTAGAAGTTAGAAGAAAAGCAGCTAGACACAAAGTAGCCATAAGGAGAGCCACACGATGCAAAGTGACTGGAAGCAGCACAGCCAGAATAAAGCCAACTAGAGGCAATGCAGCAGTATTCTCACAGCATGGGCAAAAGTTGGGGCAATGGTAACTCAATAGTTATGATGTTGAACTACTTATCAGAAGGTCATGAATTCAAATCCCAGCATCACCAGGCTGCCAACACTGGCCCCCTCACACCCAACTGCCCAGCTGTATAAATGAGTAAATGTATGTCACTCTGGATAAAAGTGTCTGTCACATGCCCCAAATGTAAATGTAAGAGTAGCAGCCATAGTTCCCCAGTCAAGGTGCTAAAAACCAACCTAGGTCTTTAACATCAGGTTAAACTTAAGGTTGATAATGAACAGAGTAAAAAAAGTTTAAAGAAGGTGGAAGACTATGTTTAGTCTGTTATTACCAGCATTTACCTAAAACAAAATACCCATTTACTACATGCAGTGTGATAAAATTATATCGCAAGGAATTGGGTAGGCAAACCAACAGTGATCTGCAGGATGATAGCTTTTGAGTGAAAGGGATCCACTATAAGAGGATCTACAATGTCATAAATGACTAATATTAAAAAAATTTAGAGGAATAAACAGGTGTAGTGGAGAGATGTGGTGAAGGCTGCCACACCTGTGACACTAGTGGAAGTTGCATAACAGGAAGTGTGCGACAATGGCAGTAGTTGGGTCAACAAGAAATAGGTTATGCATTTGGCAGTAGATGGAAACACTGGTACCTAGATTTATATACAATGCCCACATATGACGCTTGGCTGATGTGGCCAAATGATTAAAAGGCAGAGTAATACAACTCTGGATAGACTAATACAATACCTATCCAATCTGTAACAATCTACCCCTCTGTAACAAAAAGAAGACATGAGACAGGTTGGGAGAACTCAACAAAAATGTTTGTTTTTTTTATTTTTGAACAGAAGCCTTTAGCTTTTTGGCTTTTTGGCTTTTTTGGCTTTTTCAGCCATCTGTGCACCCGGTCTATGGATCACCTCGAACTTGAACGGCTGGAGGGCTAGATACCATCAGGTGATCTGGGTATCTTTCATGTGGTGGAGCCATTGGAGCAGGGAGTGATCTGACCAGAGGGTGAAGGCCTTCCCCAGCAGGAAGAAGCAGAGATTGAGGACTGCCCACTTAATGGCCAGGCACTTTTTCTCAACTGTGCTCTACCTTCACTCCCGGTTTGAGAGCTTCTGGGTGATGTACAGCACGGGGCACTCCTCCCCTTCCACCACTTGGGACAAAATGACCCCCAGCCCTTTGTACGATGTGTCTGTCTGCAACAGAAAAGGGTGAGAGAAGTCAGGAGAGTGCAAAAGAGGACCGCCACAAAGGGCTGCTTTTACCTGGTTAAAGGCCTGTTGGCACTGCTCCGTCCACTAGACCATATCTGGTTCTTCCTTTTTAGTGAGATCAGACAGAGGGCTGGTGATGTCCGAATAGTTGGGTATAAAGCGACAATAATAGCCAGCCAGCCCTAAGAACTGTCTCACCTCCTTTTTGGTCCTGGGCTGCGGGCAGGCCGCAATTGCCACGGTTTTATCAATTTGGGGCCACACCTGCCCATAACCCAGGTGGAAGCCCAGATACTTTACCTCCACCCGCTAAATCGTACACTTCTTCAGGTCTGTGGTGAGCCCCACATGCCTCAGCACTTTCATGACGGCCCCTAGACGTTGAACGTGCCGCAGCCAATCATTACTGAAGATGATTATATCATCCAGATAAGCCGTGGCATAGGTGGTATGTGGATGCAGTATCCTGTCCATCAACCGCTGAAACGTAGCTGGAGCCCCGAATAACCCAAAGGGAAGTGTCACAAATTGATGTAAGCCAAACGGTGTGGAGAAGGCAATTTTTTCATGGGATAACAGAGCCAAGGGGATCTGCCAATATCCCGTGGTTAAGTCCAGTGTCGAATAAAAGCAAGTGGTGCCTAACCGATCGAGCAGTTCGTCAATGTGAGGCATGGGATATGCGTCAAATTTAGACACTGCGTTCACTTTAGGATAGTCCACACAGAAGCAGACCAACCCGTCTGACTTGGGAAAAAAGACAATAGGGCTGCTCCACTCATTGTGGGACTGATCAATTACACCCATATTGAGCATAGCCGTGAGCTCCTCCCTGACCACCTGATTTTTATGTTTAGGGAGACAATAGTGGTGACTACAAACCACTATCCCTGGGGGCGTCTCGATGTGGTTCTCTATGAGGTCAGTGCACCTGGGCAGAGTAGAGAACACAATGGATAATTCCCCTTGAATCTGCGCAACCTCAGCAGCCTAGGAGGAGGAGAGGTGGCTGTCAATTGTGACTGGAATAAACTCTTTTGCCAATTAAAAATTTTGTTCCGGTCCCAGCTCATCCTTCTGAGGAGCCACTGTTGCCAACGCCGCTGATTGAGACTCCCTCCATGGTTTTAGGAGGTTGACATGGAAAATTTGCACAAACAACACCCCACCCACCCCCGCAGCATCTGCCGGTCCTCCAACTGCGTTGTGAGCAGGGCCTGGAACCGGCGTTCGTGGTCCTCCCGCAGCAAGTGAAAGGCATCTGCCAGGGCCTACTACATGGCTGCGAGGGACTGGACAAGGTTGCCCAGGGGCAAGGACTCCATGTTGGCGTTTTGGGATTTGTCCCAGGTTTTGGCACCAATGTAACAAAAAGACGACACAAGACAGGCTGGGAGAACTCAACAAAAAGGGTTTTTAAAATTTTTTGAACAGAAGCTTTTAGCTTTTCAGCTCTTAATGCACGGCTCTGTGCCTCAGCTCTCTCTCTTATCAGGGCTCTCCCGCACGCACTTCTCCACTCCCCTTTAATCCCTCGCTTGCTACACACAGACAAACAACCCCCCCCACACACACACACAGAGGTAGAGAGACTAAAGGAAATTAGGCTTCGGAAATAATGAGCAGGTGCGGGTGCTCACCTTTTCCTGCCACTCCTGGATCCATCTAACATTGCCAGATCCTGCCAGATCACGCACCCACTGCCACACCCTCCTTCTTGCATTGTCACCCTAAAGTAAAGTGGAGTAGGAGTCCTAGGAGGCATTATGAGCCTTCAACATGTTATAATGAACATTTCTTACCTTGTGTATAAACACCTCCTTCACATATAGGGGCTCTTAGTACATGGTAGACTGAAATTCATATACCCTAGATCTTATGGTGACCCCTAGCACTACTATCCCAAAGGTCACCCAACTGACCCCCATGCTGATGTGCTGCATGAACCCACAGATTCTGCTCATTCCAGCAACCAGCAGTAGCCAACAACCACTCACAGGCACCCTTGAGTGGACCTGGTGCTCAACCACCCAGTCCTCTGCTTCCCCTGCTACAGGATCCTGGATCCAACCCAGAAGAAGTCTGTTATTAATAATAATAATAAGAAGGGGAATTCACCTGTGCCATGAGGTGTGGTGTTAAAGCAGAAAATCAGCTGAGGGAGAAAAGCCAGTCATGCTTCAGCAATGCCAGCCACCTATGTAGAAGGTCATGGAGAGTTCCACTGAAATTTTTGCACTGTCCATTGCCTGTAGGATGGTACAGGATACTATGAGACTTTACTTTCCCATACAAGCAGCAGAGCTGGTGAAATAAAGAACTCTCAAAGCTCCTACCTAGGACCTGGGCCATGGTAGAAGACAGTTGATCACAGGTTGGGGGAACAGCCAAGGTGTATTTGCTGAATTGGTCAGTCATGATAGGAACATTCTCAAACTGATACTGAGATAGCTCCAGCACTATGAAGTCCATGGCCAAGAGCTCATTTGGCCCGGATGCAAGCAAAGTGGCCTTTAAAACTATATGATATGGGGCCATAATCTGTTGCAACTTGGCAACGTGAACACATTTGGCACCACTGCTTTATGTCCGAAGACATTTACAACCTATAACAGCACTGTTGTAACAGTTTATTTGTGTACTCAATACATTGGTGGCCATGTACTTGGTGAAGCTGTATCAGTGTATCCTTTTTTAAAGAAGTGCAGGCCGGAGGATCTGGAGATTCTCCTCACACCATCTGGAAGGAAAACCCAGCATTAACGCATCACCTGTTTTTCCACCTGGCAGTCCCATTGGCCCATAGTGTTATAATTGTTTTAGGTTAGGTTAAGTGTCAGGAAGGGCATGCTCTGCTAAGCTGGAACATGACATGTACTGCCAAGAAAGTGCATCCATATTCTTATTGCTGCATCCAGATCGATATTTGATCTCAAAATCAAAATCAATTTATGCAGCCCATCAGTGCTCTGTGGCCCCCAGCTTGGCAGAGTGGAGATAAGTTAACTGATTGTTGTCAGTGAAGACCACATACAATACATTAGGAAAGTCTTCAGACCCCTTCACTTTTTTATATTTTGTTGTGTTGTGGCCTTGTGCTAAAATAAAAAAAATATCAAGTTTTCCCCATCAATCTGAACTCAATACCCCATAATGAGAAAGTGAAAACAATTTTAGATATTTTTGCATTTTCTTTTGCATTTCGCTTTATGGCACAGTGGTCAGAAAGAAACCTCTCCTCAATAAAAGACACGTGAAAGCCTAAAGGTGCTTTTTTGCAAACTTCAGCTGGGCTTTTATGTCTTTTACTGAGGAGAGGCTTCTGTCTGGCCACTGCCATAAAGCCCAGATTGGTGGAGTGCTGCAGTGATGGCTGACCTTCTGGAAGTTTCTCCCATCTGCACACAGAATCTTTGGGGCTCAGCAAGAGTGACCATTGGGTTCTTGGTCACCTCTCTTACCAAGGCCATTCTCCCCTGATTATTTAGTTTGATGGGTCTGGGTCATCAGTCTGGTTCCTCTCAAGGTTTCTTCCTCTTAATTTCTAAGGGAGTTTTTCCTTGCCACCATCGCCATCGGCTTGCTCATTTGGGATAACAGTAAGGGATAAAACCTATAAATTATGTTTGGATATTATTGTCTTGTAAAGCTGCTTTGGGACAATGTCCATTATTAAAAGCATTTTAGAAATAAAAATTGAAATTGAATGGGGCAGCCAGCTCTAAGAAGAGTCCTGGTTGTTCCAAATGTCTTCCATTTAAGAATTATGGAGGCCTCTGTTCTCTTGGGAACCTTCAGTGCAGCAGACATATTTTTCTAGCCTTCTCCATGTTTGCCTGCTCACAATCCTGTCTCTGAACTCTACTCGCAGTGCTTTTTAGGAAC
The DNA here is from genome assembly GCA_028566435.1 of Scorpiodoras heckelii. Taxonomy (NCBI): domain Eukaryota; kingdom Metazoa; phylum Chordata; class Actinopteri; order Siluriformes; family Doradidae; genus Scorpiodoras; species Scorpiodoras heckelii. Next base: position 2,580 of record JAOVVH010009264.1, on the reverse strand, counting down.
AGCTTTAGCCAGTGCTTCTTTCCATGGCTTAGAAAATGTGCTGTGATGGATACATGTATTGAAAATATCACACAACACAGGTGCCAATTCTTCATAAAAAGTCTTTAGAACCCACGAGGGTATACAGTCCGGTCCAGCTGACTTCCCCCCATCAACTCTCCGAAGTCTAGCTTTGACCTGTCCAATGCTCAGAAAGGGTATGACACCATTAAAGAGTTTGTGGGAAACATCGCCCTCAGAGGGAGTGGCAGAGAACACTTGGTCCCATACTGAAGCAAAGTTCTTAACCAGAGCATCACACTCCTGCGGCAAAGTCTCAGGATCTTGTGATATTATATCTTGCTTAGAATTGTCCATCCCCATTAGTGCTGTAATGGATTTGAACCACTGTTTTGGACTGGAACACCGCAATTCCTCCACTTCTTTCTTGTAGTATTCCTGCTTCACTGCCTTTATCTTTTTAGCAATAACTGATTGTAAATTTCTGTAGGCAGTTTTGTTTCCAGAGCACAATTCATGCTGTCTCTCTTTTATCAGATGTTTAATTTGTACAGTCATCCATGGCTTGCCTTTATTCGCAATTGACATTTTTCTTTAATGGAACAGCTTTATCCAAAATAGACCTAATCATGGAGGTAAAGGCTGTAACCTTATCCTCTGGGTCAGTAGCCTCAAAAATGGGAGACAAGTCAGCAGTGTTCATAAAAAGGCCCAACTGCCTCACTGCCTCAGGTGTACGTTTTCAGGATATGATGGACTGAGTGGGCTGAGAGGGCCTTTCACCAGCATTCCACATGATGGATTGATGACCAAAAGTGCCAATGGGGGGCAGATGCACAGGTAGTTCATACATGGAAGGAATGTTGGTAAAAATTGCATCAACTTTTCTGGCTTTTCTTGTTGCACCAGTCACAATTTGCTTCAATCCATGTCTGACACAAATAGTATCAGACTTTTAACTGTTTGTGTCCCCAAGAATGACAACTGCAGCATTCTGATATTTGCATTCAATATTTCCAAGACAGTGATCAAGATACGTTGTAATCAACAAGTCTGATTTGGCAGATGCTGAAGAGTGAGGTGGAATAGATAATACAGCAGCAATAATACAGCTTAATCCACGGACAAGACGTATATGTTGCAGCCAAACCCATAAGGTTTCATACTCATCTTCCTCCAAGTGACACAGTCTCTTCTGTAAGATGTCACTCCTAGCATATAGTGCGACTCCTCCTCCCCTGCTGCCTTCACGATCGCGCCGATGTAAAGAATATCCAGGAAAAGTTACAATATGACAACAATGGGATGTCAGGATTTAACCAAGTCTCTGATACAGCAACAACAGCTGAATTATTGTTTACTGATACACTATATAACTCCTCGCACTTGTGACGTAATGAACGTACCTTAGATAGAAGAAATCCAGGCAGAGATGGCTTTGGTTTATTTTGAGTTATATGTATGTGGATTAGATTCGAAGGGTGGGAGCAATCTGCAAAATTAACCAATTTTTGACAAGTTAACTGTGATTTGGCACCAGTTACGGTTTCATAGACATTTGGCCGGTTCCCAACAATTGTCTTTATTGGTCACATAATATTTTTCCCAGCTTTCTTACCCCTTGGATGGGATCTAAATTGTAAAAGATGCTTAAGCATCAACATAACATCTGAGTTCATATAGGAGTAGGCCTTGTTTCCTAGAATCCATCCAAATTCTCCAAAACATGGCTTTCATCCAAAAATCTTGACTTTCAAAATTACCCACACTATCCTACCGAGATTTAACTTGATCATGTATTTTGACGAAGACTGTGTTAAACCAGAGCAAAGTTCCTTTAATAGTTACCATCCAAATCCATCATGGAGGCCATGCTTCCTAAAACACATCAAAAATCATGAAAGGTTGATAACATCCATAACTCTTAATCCCAAGGTTACACATTTTTCCTCTCAGGAGTTTTATATCCTAAGTAGTTCTCAAAAAATACAATGCTAAATCTAAGAATAAACTAAAATAAATAAAATCCTCCTAGAGCCCAAATGCATGCGGCTGCCTATTAAAGAGAGAGTTTTGGCACTAAATGTACTGTGCGACACAGAAATCATCATCATCACTGATGTTTCATCATTAGCTGGACAGAAAGAGTAAGTTGCCTTTGTCTGATGTTCAAAATTTTTTAAATAAAAACCTGTCCTGTCCTCTGAATTAAATCAGTTATCTTGTACTCATCAGATTAGCTCATACAGTATCACCCCTCATAAACCATCCACTTTTGTTTGGCCTGGGTAATTCACCTAAATTAGCCTGTTCCAGTATTTAGCCATCATTTAACTTTTCTTTTCCTTTCTTTCATTTTTTTGTTTATCATTCATTCTGTCATTAGAAGTTAGTTAACAATTACTATATTTGTATAATTTGAGTTTGGGTTGTGTTTCAATTAAGTGAGAAATAACTGACAAAATGAAAACCACTAGGTTTGATCTGAGACTAAATTTATTATTAGTAATAATAATAATAATAATAATAATAATAATAATAATAATTATTATTATTATTATTATTATTATTATTATTATT
>JAOVVH010009236.1:0-10275 GCA_028566435.1 Scorpiodoras heckelii | reverse complement strand
CTATGATAGATTATTGGTTTGTTCTTAATAAAGTACATGCTGAGTTTATTCACTTGTGTCACGTCTTGTCAGCTTCACACATTACAACTTCTCACATTAGGTTTTATTTTGATCTGTGAGGAACAAAAATGCAAGAACACAGAATGTGCACTGACTGTAGTCTAGTCTGTGTTGTGCAGTAAGCATCACTGCTAGTAGTGTCATTAACTAAATTAAACTTCATTAAGAAATGTAATTTATTTACATTTCTCAGTAACATGGTGTCAGTCTGGGTGTGTCACAGGTATGAGAAAGTACAAACACAAATGAGTTCTGGAGATGTTGATGCACCAGAGCCAAGGCATGATTTATTAAAACACAAAGAACAAAAACAGGAACAATAGTATCTTAACACCAGGAGAATATTGCGAGGAAGAGTGGATGATGACCACCGATGGAACTTGGAGGATCTTAAACTGGAGGAAAAGATAGAGAGGGAGAAAGATGTGGAAATAAGGTGGCCAGACGTCCAGCTTTTGGTTGGACAGTCCAGTTTTTCTGTTCCCTGTCCTCCGTCCGGCTCAATGCCTGGACAGACATCTGTTAGTCCTCCTTTTGGAGGACAGCTGAGGTTGCATTTGACATGTACCTTTTCGCGTGTCATTGGTTCATGAAAACGGCGAAACAAATACATTAACTTAATTGGGTTAAAAACATTGCCATGTGATCTCATAACTCACCAACCAACCAGCTAACCACAGAAAAGCCGCTCTCTAAGTGCTAGTCAATTAGTCCAGAACGCTGTGAAAATGCAGAAAGATAAAATGAGTAACTGTTTAGAGTGGTCAGCACAACGGTCTTTCATTTCAAAAAGTAGGAAAGATGAAATCCATGCTTTCTGTACACTGTGCCGATGTGATGTAGACATTAGCAGCAAAGGAAAAGGTGCTATTGAACGCCATGGTGATACAGACAAGCACAAGCAAAACGTCCAGAGTGCAGGTGCATCATCTGTGGCATCCTTTTTTAGTACTACACGGTCATTACTAAATGACACAATATCTGGCAATAACAAACTCCTGGGGGCAGCAAGGAAAGGTCTTGAGCATCACAAATAGGCAGGTTTGGTGAGAAAATCTATTATTTATACTACAGATTTGTAGTTTAAGCTGCTGTCGTGTTCTAATTTGGGAATGATTAACCTACAAACCACTTCTGTCAAATGACAATAATTTGTCATTTAAATGCAATAATTGCAAATACAAACTTAGCCAAGGGCTAAAGAATTTCCCTGTCATTTCTCTCTGTCCAACGGAAACACAAGAGCACCTCTCTCTGCATGTCTGCTAAATATATACACTTTTTTCACCTTGTTTTTCACAAAAGACTTCCTCTTTCTATCTGACCCCTTACTCTAATTTCCATCTTTGGTAAAAAACCCTGTTTTAAACATTTCTTAACTGCCTGCTGTCAGAAGCAGAACTTTGGTGTGTCTTCACCTTCTGAACACAGAACTCAGCTTTCACCCTTTGGCCTTTTTACAGCTACATAAAGGAAACTTATCATGATCTTATTTATTAATTTAAATGTTTTGGCAAAATAATTTATTATTATAATAATATAATTATGTATGCTACTTAACATTGGTCAGCTCTTTTATATAGGTTTTGATGTTACTTGATGTTGAAAATAGTGTGTACACTCATGAAAGCATTTTAGCTACTAGACACCATACTTTGAGTTTCTTGAATAAATGCAATCTTTAAATTAAGGGGGTTTTTTCCCCTCAATATTCGGGGGTCATGTCCTCCTTTTTAGGGTTATGAAAGTGGCCACATTATGTGGAAACAAAGAGTAAGTAGAAGGAGAGGGTAAGAAGGAGGAGAGAGGAAAACTCAAAGATGGAGGATGAGAACAAGTGGAAATAGATGATGGAGGGAGAGTGAGGAAGAAAAGATAAGACGTCAGATGAGAGCCAAAGTGAAGAGTGACAGAGCAAGCAACACACAGAGAGAGGGAAAGATTACATTAGCACAGCATGAGAATGTTGTGAAAAGACATTTTATCTGGATTTATTTACAGATACGAGCGATTACTTCTGAGTGGTTTCTCAGCCATGTCCCTAAATCCAGTAGAGGATTCTGATTGGACAGCTATTACATAAAATTTTGGCACAAATTCCACACTGCTAGTCTTCGAAAAAACACACGCTTTGCATTTCCTTTTGGCACGTTCATAGCGCCACACAGAGGAATACAGTGCAGTTGAGCTGATTGCATTTAATGTGCTTTGTTTTCAATTCTGACATGAGCTGAGCATTTCATTCTTTATGTCCAAATGCACACACACTGTTTTACTGTTAAGAGATCAAGTGATATTAAATAAATGCAATGGATCTTTTATTTTTAATTTTCACACTTTTTCCACGTGTCAGTGTTTAAATACAATCTCATGCAATTCAGTGAGGAGGGTTCGTGGTGTTTTGTATTTAATTGTGACTCAAATTCATCATTCGTCATTTTGAAAATACAAATCATCGTGTATTGTTTTTTAATAAAGACGTCACTTTAAAGAGACACTTCAATGGGACACACAGCTACTTAGACTGACGTTTTGTTGACTGTCAGAGATATTACATTAATGAATTTTTACATCCATTAGGTGGGTTGCAGGGGCCATCATAATTCATTTTAACTTAGTAAATTAATATTAGTTTCATACACAATGTAGTGTAAGAATGGGTTCTTCAGCATGCATTATTTGACCTGAAATGAACTAAAATTAAAAAAAAAAAACATTGATTTTATGTATATTGAAAATAGTTTTTCATAGCTTCATACTTCATAGCTGATTGCGGCCTGCAATTACCCATAATTCATATCAACCCATAATGAGTTTTGTTCATGGATGTGATTAAACAAATTATAGGCTGCAATTAATTCATTACAGTAAATGTCAATACATAAAAAGAGGCTAATAAATTAGTCTACACATGTCAATAAATAAACATAAACATACAATTAGGCTTTAATGCTTCTTGTGGCCAAGTATCCAAATTGCAGGTATTATAAAGCTGCATAGTTTGATATGAAATATACTGCGTTAGCTGTAATGCACGACATAACCACACAGTATCACTAATTCTTGCTGTTTCTAAAATGCTGTGAATCTGTTTAATACCACCTGTCATTTTCAGCATCCTTTGAGTGTTGCCTTTAATCAGTTTTGTGGCTGACACTAATTGTAACTCAGCTGTGCTCTAAACATACTTTATAATTTATGGGTCATTTATCAACATACTCCCTGTAAGGGGACAGCTGTCTCAGTCTTGTGTCATCATTAAAGTGAGACAGAGAGCCACCAGAAACACTCACAGACCAGCTCCTGGCACCAGAGGGAGCCTGAGAACACGTCTTAATTATAATCAGTGGCAATCAGTCCCACCATGACAGTATATTAGGAATAGTGTAAGTTAAAAAAAAATATATATATATAAAAATTACCGGAGCTAGGGGAGAGGAGTAATGGTCCAAGATAATATATAAACAATAGCAGTCACAAGAAGCAGAAGTATCCTTTATTTGTAACATATACATTACAGGGTTTTTTTTGACTATGCATATCACAGCTTGTTAGGAAGTTGGGTATGAGTGCTGGAACAGCCATAATACTGCATATCTGTGGATTACTGGCTTGGTGCAGTTATTGCAAGCAAACATTTTATTTAATTTTTATTTTATTATTTCATTTAAAACTATCTGTTCCAGAATAATTTTTTTTTCTGAATATTACCCACATGCCCTCGCTCTGAATTTTTTTATTTTATTTTTTTTACCTACCATGGCTCTAAAACACCATCATAGCAGAAATTGCAAGTGTGTTGTGGCATGGACAAGCACTTTTGGGGTGTCGGTAGATATGGCTGTGGAGACTTGTGGTTATGATTGGGTTTGGGCATTTATAATTAAGTTTGGGACTTTTCTAATTTACATGTATTTTGTAAGGCTTTTGGGACAGTTAACAGTCAGGAAGATATTTATGTATTTATATAATTAAAGATGGGTGGTGGCACGGTGGTGTAGTGGTTAGCGCTGTCGCCTCACAGCGAGATGATCCGGGTTCGATTCCCAGTCCGGGCTGGGCCGTACTGTGTGGAGTTTGCATGTTCTCCATCAAGTTGTGTAAGACTACATGTAAACTGGTTTGTGAAGTCTGATCAAGATGAGTTATGTAGACTATGAGTGTTTAGTTTTAGAAAATACCTGAGGAAGAGGGGATGCTTTTGTGCTTATTGTGTGAAATGTTATATTGAGTTAAAATATTATTTTTTAGATTGAATGTTGTGGAGATGGAAATACTGTCACTACATTTATCATAAACCATTTATCACACGTTTGTTTATTTGTTCATAAATGGACAGAGGAGTTGGTCCATGTTTCTGGAAAAAAATAACAGTATATTATTTTATGCACTTCAAGTTAATTATATTTTACTTTGTTACTTTCTGTAATTCATAATTACAATACTTGTTACCTATGTACTTTATTAGATTGCATTTAATCAGTAATCTATGAAACACTGTATACCTCACATCACTAGTTACTTATCACAAATAATCTAATAATTTAATATCTAGTTGACACCAGAAGGTGGAGCTGTACTTTAATTAAAACACAGCTGTGACTGATGTTCTTCAGTATAGTTTTTAAATGTGTTGTTTTAAAATGTACATTTTAAAGCACTAATATCTCATATGTATAGTTGTATCAAATTCTTATAGTCTTATAAGACTTTCACAAAATATTAAATGACTAAGATTACTGTACACTGGACTATTAGTAAGGCTTAGGTTGAGCTTCAGAGATCTCTTTTCTCAGAAATATTCAGAAATGATCCATTTTAGACTTGCTTTTTTAGACAGTTGCATCTTGTATTGTATCTCTGTTCATCCTCTATGTAATTTTTTAACACAGAAGGAGAACATTATGCATTAAAAAAAAGGCAGAGCTTTTCATACTCGCTCTAATCTTTCCAGCATGAAATTTTTTTTTAGCCTGAATGAGACACTGGTTATGACTCTGGTGTTTCTTACAGCTTTGCTGTAGCTTCATCAGCTTTTAGTTCACATGCGGTTTAAGTGTGGATGGAACGGCAAGGCGAGAAAAGAAGGTTAGAGAACAAAAGGTCAGTTTGCAAGCATAACCATGTTAGTGTAAACAAATACAATTTTAAACACAGTCTATGTTTGCTTTTTTGAGTTTAAGAATAGAAAGACCGATTACAAACCCCATTTCCAGAAGAGTTGGTACAAGTTTTAAAACTGTAATTTATTAAATCGCTCAAACATTTATTTAATTGACAAAAGTACAAACAAAACATTTTCAGTGTTTTCACTCATAAACATAATTGTATTTTGTAAATATAAAAAAAAAAATACAACTTGACGCCTGCAACACTCTCAAAAAAATTGGGACAGAGGCAAAATGAGACTGAAACAGTGACACAAGTAAAACTGTTCTGGAAGTTTCCACAATTAGCAGTGTAACTGGTAACACGTAACAGGTGAAGGTCATCAAGGCTGAGTATAAAAGGAGCATTCGTGAAAGGCTTAGTCTCTGCAAGCAAGGATGGGTTGTGGTTCACCACTTTGTGCCAATCTTCATGAGAGAATTGTCCCTCAGTTCAAATACAATGTTTCTCAGCACAAGATTGCAGAGAATTAATGTCTTTCACCATCTACTTTGGAAAAACATTGTCACTTAATACAGTCCACTGCTGCATCAAGAAATGCAACCTGAAGCTGTATTATGCAAAGAGAAAGCCATATATTAATTTAGCAGAAACCCTGGTGAGTTCTCTGGGCCCAAAGTCATCTGAGATGGACTGACAGACAGTGGAAACATGTTCTGTCATCAGACAAATCCATTTTCAGCTTGTTTTTGGAAAAACACATCAGATTCTACGTTCCAAAGATGAAAAAGACCATCCAGGCTGTTACCAATGAAAAGTGCAAAAACCAGCACCTGTGATGGCATGGGGGTGCATCAGTGCCCATGGCATGGGTGATTAATCCTGAGGCTTATCCTGGTATTTTGGAGAATCATATGGTGCCATCAAGATGATATCTTTTCCCAGGAACTCCATGTCTATTTCAGCAGGACAAAGCCAGGCCTCATTCTGTATGAGTTACAACAGCGTGGCTTGACAGGCCTGTCTGCAGTCCAGTTCTGTCTCCTACTGAAAATGTATGGAGCATCATGAAGAGGAGAATCAGACAACAGTGACCACAGAATATTGAGCAGCTTAAGTTTTGTACACAGCAAGAATGAGCAAAAAGTCCACTTGTAAGACTACAACAATTAGTATCTTCAATTCCCAAATGATTAAAAAGTATAATTAAAAGAAAAGGTAAACATGACTTTGTCTCAGCTTTATTTGAGTGTTACAGGCATTAATTTCTAAATTTGTTCATATTTAACAAACAGAATTAAGTCAATCACAGAAAACACAGAAAATCTTTTCTTTGACCTTTTATCTGTTAAATTGATGTTCAAATAAAATAATAAATTACAGATTTCAGTATTTATTGGATTTTTAGAAAGTGTCCCAAATTTCTGGAAATGGGGTTTGTAAATGCATAAAAAATATGATGAATACATTTAATATGCAAACACACTTATGTTTACATGTTATAACAAACATGTTTACCGGTGGACACAATTAATGCATAAATAATAAAACGTCACAGGTTTTAAAGGCCTTCCAAACTCTCACAGATTTCAGTTCCTTTTTGTATTTCCTACAGATCCACCTCCTTATAACGGTTTTGCCTCATCTTGCAAGAAGTGGAAGTTAGGAGCACCATTTTTAGTGCAGATAAAGCACAACAGGAATTTAGCAAGTATCAGAGTTGCTATATAAATGCAGTTGAAACATGCCTTGTGTTATTAGGAAACAGCGGAAGCATTTTGGTAGCATTATTTATTGGGAGATGACTCATCAGTGTCAAACACCACACATGGAAAAAAAGAAATGAAAACTAAGATATAGTGTAAATATAATTATTGACATAACTTTCAGTAAGTGTAAATGTACTGTATATTGAGCTTTAAAGAGTGTATCTCATAACTCATAGATGAATGTACTTTTTATATATTCTATAAATGAGCCCTGCTCTGTACTTTTACATACTTGAGTTTACATGAGTTTGCTGTGCAAAGCACAATGAGCTGATTCAGGTTTGTGTACAGTGGATTCAGGTCGAAGCATTCAGATAAAGTAAAAGGTAACAATTTGAAGCTCAAATGTTGAATGTTATCAACTTTGTCTACTGTCCTGGTCACTAGTCACATTTTTATACCTATGTATTCAGCCAGATGATTCAGACATTTTCCCTTAATAGGACTGTTTCAGTTTCAACAGTTCCAAGTAAGTCAATGACCTCAGTGTGAGTTAATTTCTGTTCCTCACTATTTCTGACTTTTCAGGCCATGAAGAAAGTGTAGAGTATTGTGTAATGTACAGCAACTCTTCTGTCAAGTTGAGTGGTCAAATGGGTTTTATATTTTACATTTATGCCATTTGGCAGGCACACTTATCCAGAGTGACTTATATTTTATCTCATTTATATGGTACAACTGAGCAGTTGCAGGTTAAGGGCCTTGCTCAAGGGTCCAACAGTTTCAGGTTTGTGGTGCTGGGATTTGAACTCGTGATCTTCTGATCAGTTGGCCAATGTCTTAACCAATGAGCAAGCACTGCTTTAGTAAATTTACCACTGTTTATATTGTCATTTCAAACATGTACAGTGTGTACACCACACAGAAATGAAATTATGTTCTTGCTGGTCTTAGAGGTGCTGCATGAAAGAACACAGGACTACGATAATGTATATTATATATAGATAATACAAGTGTTGACAGAAGTGGTGTTGACTAGTACACAACTCTATATGGGATGTATGGAGGAACTGATATGAAAGACAACACTTGAAGATGAGAGATGAAGCTGAATCGATCGAGAATGTTGACTCCTAAAATGGTTACTGCTGTGTGTAAAAATAGTTTGTAACACACACTTCTGAGTTTCAAACCACCTCTACTACAGCAGACTGATGTTTATCTCTTCTATCGCTTTAACCTTTTCTATTTCTGTGATAAGCACTGTGAGCAGAAGGAGAAATAACCATGCCACTCCTTTGTAATGAACCTTTTATCATTTCACAAGATTTTTGTATTATGAAATTTATTTGCATTCATATTTGCTTTTTTATTTGGTGTAAAATCTTGGGTGAAGACCTTTGAATACGAAAAAAAAGATTTTGCTGGTCTTCACTGTTTCATGAACATGTGTGTCTATGTATAAATCTCTCAAAAACCTCCACCACTTCCACCTTTTCATGTATGACAAAACAGTATGACAAATAATTACTAAAAGTTTCTATGTACGTCATAACATCAGTACTTGCATCCAACAAGTGATCATACTAAATAAAGTATATTACCTTGTACACTTATGTTACTTCACTATAGTGCATGCATTAAAAGTATAAATGCCTTTTGCACACATATACACCCTCCATGACATTTGAAGCAGAGTGTGTAAAGCCTTGTGGTCGCCAGTGCAGCATTCATGTGATATGTACACAGACCCTTAGCAGCTCTCAACAGGAAGTGAGAGAGCACACAGCCTGGTGGCCATTCCACTGACTTCAGGTCAGTTTCAAAAGCTTAACTTCACATTCACCAGCATTATCAGAGAAAACAGCAGGACTGCTATCAGATCAGGACCATTTCAGCCCACATGAAACAGTGACTCGCCATTGGCGTAGGAACCGGAGGGAGGATGGGGATGGGGGGAAATACAGATGCATTTGTCCCACCCAAAGACTGAGTTGAGAAACAACTGTAACTGTTACTCTGTAAGTACAGCACAGAGTAAGTCTTCTGTATGTTGAGGTGCCTGTTCAAAAATATATCCTTTAATCAGCAGCTTCATTGGTCTCAGCTTTCACCTCGTCTGATCTTCTGGTTTGTGAAGTTAGTTTTCTCCAGCTTTGAACCTGAGGTTAGTAACAAGAGCACAATGTACAGTAATAACAGCTCATTATGTGAAGTGTATAATGTCTTGTTATGTTAACATAGTAGAAGGGTTAGCTAACGTTAACATTAAGTGTGATTAAGTTGACAGAAAGTACTCTGAAGCATCGGGTAACATTAGTTTCTTACCACATCACGAATTGCACACTGCTGCACTAAATACTATGTGAACAGTAGTACACTACCATTAGAAGTGCTGTCTGTAGTGTAGTGTGTAATGGTACAGAGTGTGTTGTTTGGGACACAGCCTAACTGTACCACAGTAATGTCAGTCTTGTCTTGTAAAGTTTTAACTTTCTCCCTGCTAACCTTAATGTAAATAGTTTTTTCATCTCATTTCAGCATAATGCCACACAAAAATTTTTTTTTAAAAATGCCCCACAATGGATTGTCGCCCTGTCTAGGGTTGATCCTGTCTTGTGTCCTATGCTGCTGGTTCGGCACTGGTGCGCCCATGACCCTGGGGACAGGAATAAGCGGTTAAGATAATAAATGAATGAATAAATAAATAAAAATTTAAAATCATCACAGGACAGCATTACTGAGGGTTTCATATTTTTAATAAAAAAAATTTATATTAAAATTTAGATTATTTATAAACAATAGATCATTAACCAAGCAGAGTATTATGTTAATTGAAATAGCATGTATTGCCATATTAGGAGAATACTGGGACAAACAGGAGAGTGGCAGATAAAGGGAGTGACATAAGGTCTTACATGCATTAGTGACGAATATGTTAATATTCATGCCTTTTATCAAGCATTTTTGCACATACAGAAGACCTCAGAATTAACCTAGCTGATCACCTAACCAGTTCAGTATTACTTTGTTGAAATAATATATAAACTAAATTTTATCAGTTTTTAGCACTGTCACCTCACAGCAAGACAATACGGATAGCGGGATAAAGCGGAAGATAATGAATGAATGAATTTTATCAGAAGAACCCTGATGCAAATATAGAAGAGGCAGGAGGAGAAGCATGTGAAGCTGGAGGATGGGCAGTAGTTTAAAACTGATTCATAATTGTAATGGATTAAACCCAGAAAGGAGATCAATAAATGGAAATAATACAATATGCTTAGCGTCACATAAGCCTCTAGAGTCCCCTTATGAACGCACTCCCTGACACAGGCATAACCTTATGACCACCTCCTTTTCTCTACACTAATGGTCAGGACCCCCACAGGACCAG
>JAOVVH010009199.1:0-10276 GCA_028566435.1 Scorpiodoras heckelii | reverse complement strand
ATTTTTCTCACTTTCAACACATCAACTTTGTGTGCTCACTGTTATTCACTGCCTGATATATCGCACCCCTTGACAGATGTCATTGTAGCAAGATAACCAATGTTATTCATGTTACCTGTCGGTGGTTTTAATCTTATGGCTGATCGGTGTACACTGTATATTCAATATATTACAAAAGTTACAAAGGTTACAAAATACATGTGATTGTGGGTGTTGCCTTACAGCATAAACAGAGACATGGGCTTCTAAGTGTGCACTCCTTTGTCCTGGTAAGAATAAGGTAGTGTTGTTGTGAGTGTAAGTGAGAGGTAGAGGGAGTGTATACACAAGGAAATCCTGCTCTCTTGCAACTAATTGGTTCATGGAAAGCTCAAGCACTTCAAAATGAAGAGAGATTGACAGCCAGAGCAGGAATGTGCTTGCATTAAGGTTTTACAAGCTTTTAAACTCTCTGATGACTGGAATAACCCAATATTCTCTTTTAAGCTGAACCATTCTCACTGGGTGCAAACTAATGATGAATGACAGAAAATCTCTACTGAACCACAGCATACAATGTAAAGGAACATAAAGAGAACAGGGTGATCGACTCTAAGACTGAAAAAGTAATCAACACAAAGTCAAATTCAGTTGTTATGATGATTGTGTAGGTAAAAAAAAGAAAAATTGTTAGTTTTTCAATGTACAAAGAAACAGAAGTTGACACAGAACACCTTCTTGATGGTCTTAATAATGAAAAGCAATACAATTACAGTATAATGAATAATTTCAATTCAGTTCACTTTTACTAATATAGCACATGTAACAATGGACATTGCCCCAAAGCAGCTTTACAGAGACATAAAATCTGGACATAACTTTTATGTTTATATTGATTTTATCCCAAACGGGTGATGGTGGTAGGCAACATTCGGTGGGTAGCACTGTCGCCTCACAGCAAGAAGATCCCGAGTTCAGTTCCCGGGTGGAGTGGTCTGGGTCCTTTCTGTGTGTAGTCTGCATGTCCTCCCTGTGTCCGCGTGGGTTTACTCCGGGTTCTCCGGTTTCCTTCCACAGTCCAAAGACATGCATATTAGGTTAACTGGTGTCTGTAAAGTGCCCCGAGTGTGTGTATGAGTGTGTGTGCATTGTGCGTGCCCTACAATGGATTGGCGCCCTGTCTAGGGTTGATCCTGCCTTGCACCCTATGTTGCCGGCTAGGCACCGGCTCTCCCGTGACCCTGGGGACAGGAATAAGTGGTTAAGATAATGAATGAATGGGTGATGGTGGCAAGGAAAAACTTACTGAGATGATATGAGGAAGAAAACTTGAGAAGAACCAGACTCAAAAGGGAATGTGTTCTTATCTGGGTCACACTGGATAGTGAAATAATAAATAATATTTGTAGAACTGTATGCTTTATAGTAGAAAGTGCAATTGTGTAACCAGTTAATTCATTGTTTTAACATAAAATCTATTTTGTTGAAGTTATCAACTGTTCACTGATGGAGACTTGACTGATGGAGTGTAAAACTGTTCATGGCAATTACAGTCCTAGCCATTGTCGGAAAGCTATTCATATCAGTTGCAGTCCAAAGTTATATTCATGCTTTCTAATTGTATCTTTAGGCTGTCCATCATAGCAATTTTTAGGCTGTCCACATAGGGCCATCCTCAGCAGCAGCGAGTGAAGAGTGATACAGGTGATATGAAAAGAAGTGGGCATCAGGGGGAATTCATAATCACTGTGATCTTTTGGTGTCTCAGGCATAGCATATGTAGCTCAGCAGAGGGGGTAGGGGGAATGGATGGAGAGAAAAAGTGAGAGAAAGAGAGGGATGGGGGCAAAGGGAACACAGATTCTAGTCTATGAAGGACAATAATATGTTTGAAGGTGTCAAAAGCTGCACTAATGTCAGTTAACACAAGCAAGGACACACAACCATGATAAGAGGCCAGTAGTAAGTCATTTACCACTTTAACCAGCGCTGCCTCTCTGCAATGATGAAGCCTAAATCCTGACTGATAGATTTCATAAATGCTATTCATATGTAGGTATGGTAGGTATAACCTTTTTTTAGGATCTTGGCCATAAAGGCAAGATTTGATTTTGGTCTATATTTGGACAGCTGACAGGGGTCAAGGCCAGGTTTTTTAACCCAGGTGTTTAATAGCTATACTGCTATAGCATTTCGGTACATAGCCAATGCCAAGGGAAGAACTGATTATTTTAAAAGATGTTTGATTGTTTCTGGTAGTATCTGTTTGAAGAAACATCTAGGTAAATGATCTAGTACACAAGTTAATGATTTTGATGAGGAAATTAGTCATAGTAGTTCAGTCTCTTTAAGGGAATAAAACTGGCTGATCTGATATGGTTATACTGCCATCTACATGGCTTGTTATAACATTGTCTGGCTTTAAATTAGTATTAGGAATGTTTTGCCTGATATGTTCAATTTACATATAGAAACAGCATATTGACGGTGAGCCCTGGCTTCTGCTATACACCTAACTAAATCTGCTGGTTCTCTCAAAGGCCTAGCTAATTTCATGTGCTGCAGGATAGATTCTTCTATAACCAGAGCTGTTTCAGGTGTCTCAGCAAGTGCTTCACTGACAAGAGCAAACCAGCTAGACATGCGAAGTGGAGAATGGCAGCTTGAGTGCATACTGTCATTCAAGCAAAAAGGGGGTATTCTGCATTTAATAGCAATTTAGTAATGGAAGTGATACTATTAGGAGAAAGATAGCTGTGAAATATATGTGTTCATGGATTATCAGTAATTCTGCATACAGTCTGAGACAATATCCTGACCATAGGGATTCACTAAGTGAATGTGGTGCAATGTAGCCTGGCCTTTGCTTTTATCATTAGGCTAGTTTGACTGAGTAAACAGTAACTGTATGGTGTCTTACAGCAAACATTTGTGTGTCTGACAGAGTTCATTTTCAAATACATACCAAACATCAGGACTCAATGTTATAGCTAACACAAACAGACAAATAAATCTGGCTCAAATTCTATGGTATCTTTAATCCCAACATGAAATTTAGATTAAAGTAAAGTTAGATGTGCTTACACTGTGCTCAAAAGGGTAGTTACATTAAATAAATAAGAAAAACTTGCATAACGTTAAGAGGAGCTTGTTCAACTTGTTTCACAGCCCAAATATACTTATTATGTTTCTGGAGAAAGATCTTGTCTTATAAACAGTAATTTGCCATTCAGCCCAGTGGGGTGAATAAAAACACCATGAATGCAGTGATGTTCCAGTTTTTTAAAAGAAGTGTCTTTTAGAAATTATGAAAAGCTTCAGACAGTTTACATCAGACCATATTTCCCTCTTAAAGGAAACATATGTTTTAAATGTATGCTTAATTTCTCATCTCTCTCACTCTCTGAATGTGTCTAACATAGTTTAACCTTAGGGTTAGAGCCCATAAACAGTGTGGGAGGTGCAGAAAATAGAATGCACTGATGTGCCTTTGAAAAGAATATTATGTTTATCCATGTCCAGACTCTTTGTCCAGTCTTTGGCCCTAAGTGAATGTGTGACACGTGATGATTAAGGGCCAGATGTGGCCACAAATCTATTTCTCTATCTGTTACTGTTGATAGACATAGGCTTCTCAATAGGTATGCTAAATTATGCACACCCAAACTCTATATGTTGTGGAGAGCTGATTGATTGATTGATTGATTGATTGATTGTTTCTGGAACTATTATGTATATACTACAGTATATCATGAAGAAAGAGCTAAAAAATATACAGATATTAGATCTGCATATCTACCATGGTGTATAGATGTTTGTGTAGGGGAGTGGCGATTTTTCTTTAAAAAATAAATGTAACAACTTAGTAGGCAACAGCACTGTTATTGACTGTGGTTTCTTAGCACTGGTGCAAGATTCCTTCCAGCCCTCCTGCTGGCAGAAGACTACTTTTAACTGAGTGCAAAGCAAAAAAAGGGTCTTAACTTAAAACTTTTGTTTAAAAAAAATAGAAAGGCTTGATTTAAAAGAACACAGCCATCAAACAAGTAAAATGTAATACAGAGCTCTGTAACAGGCTTGTAAGGAGAGATTTCACTGTAGCCCTCTGTTACATCCTTTCTTCTGCTCCATCTAATGATCAGGGCTGGAAAGGTTACTTTAAAATGTATTCTGATACAATAACTAATTACCTGTTAAAAGATTTAGATTTAGTAGCCTAATCCAAGTATGAGAATATTACAATAAAGTAAATTAATTACATCCCATTACTTTTGTTGATTGTCTTCTTCATGTACAATATAATAGTGAAAGCATTTTTCACTACAGGTAATTTTCACCAGTAAGATTAGCTATGGTTTCACTTGAGACCAGAGTGATGGTGTGACTTGTGAAGTGTTTTAATGTATGTGCATGTGATTGGTAGTATATATATATTGAAAGGTCTGTCGATCGATTTGACTAAAGCTTGTGATAATGCATATTTAAATGTAAAATTACAGAATTAATGTAGAATTCACACAAAGGAAGTACATTTGAATTGAAATACTATTGTTTAATAGCATCTTTTTAACTTTAACTTTATTCCAATAAAGCCATTAAAGCTATTAAAATGGACTGTGAGTTTGAAAGGCATATTTATCCTATGCACTAACAGAAATAATAACAAAACAAAGGACTATATGTTAAAGTGCCAGTTGAATTTCAAAACCCTCAAAGGCCATTCAAATTAGATATCAGCTTGGAAGGCAATAATTTCTTATATGCACTAATATAAAGGATAACATCAAAACATGTGTTTCATGTTCCCAGTGCCTGTTAGTTTTATTGGATGGCAGTTTTTAGCCCAGTAATATAGATTAGCGAGGGTCCCTATAGATAGATTCAGTAGGGCGTTTTGCTTTGAGTAGGGTGGTTTGCTTCAAAGACGTATTATGACTCTGAAAATTTGTTTTCTCCAAAGATTTTATATAGTGTTAATTCACTGGCCAAAGCAACATGTCTGTCTGTCACGCTGAATAGTTTACCCTATTTGCATCTGTTTAAAGAATCCCAGAGTCAATATTGCCTGGCTAGTGTTTGATTTCTTGATTCTCTGTGGATATTGTCAAAGATCATGGACAGAAATCAAAACCTGCAACAATAAGCGGTATGTAGAACATTTGTGCCTTTGACTCTGGATCTGCTTAAGCTTCTACAAGAAGCCATAGAGAATGTACCAAGTTCTCTACTCTCTTCGGACTGAAAGGATTCTGCTGGTATTGGCTGCTAAGCCATGCGATATAGTGGGGGGTGGGGGTGGGTGATTTTGGGTGGGGTGTTTTAGCACCCCAACTTTTGCTGAAACACAATTCCATCCCCCACTTTTGTTATTCCCCTACTCCCCTACCCCTACATATTTTCTCTGCTCTCGCTCAGATTCACTTTGCTCCGACACAAAACTGCTCTATTGCGCTTTTGTTATAGCCTGCTCCTGCTCTATGACATTTTAGAGCACAATATCTATTTATTTACTGAGTATTTATTTAATAATGTACTGCAAAAAACAAAACATGTTCTTTGCAGAGGGTGTACTGGGTTTTCCCCTACAGATCAATTAAATATTTATGTAAGGTATGCATGGTATAACAAACTAAATCTATATGTATTTATATTTAAATCTAGTGGAAAACCCAATACACCCTCTACAAGGAACATATGTTTTATTTTTTGCAATTATACCTCATCCCATTATTGATTTATTATTATTGACTATATTATCAAAAGTATTCTCTTGTCTGACCACACATGCATATGAACTTGAGTGACATCCCATTCTTAATCCATAGGGTTTAAAATGTTGACGGCCCACCCTTTACAGCTGTAACAGCTTCAACTCTTCTGGGAAGGTTTCCACAGTCCAGTCAAATTCTTCCACACCAAACTCGCTCATCCATGTCTTTATGGACCTTGCTTTGTGCACTGGTGTGCAGTCATGTTGGACCAGAAAGGGGCCATCCCCAAACTGTTCCCCCAAAGTTGAGAAAACGAAAATGTCTCTTGGTATGCTGAAGCATGAAGAGTTCCTTTCACTGGAACTAAGGGGCCGAGCCCAACTCCTAAAAAACAACCCCATACCATAATCCATCCTCCACCAAACTTTATACTTGGCACAATGCAGTCAGACAAGTACTGTTCCCCTGGCAACTGCCAAACCCAGACTCGTCCATCAGATTGCCAGATGGAGAAGCATGATTCAACCCTTCAGAGAACATGTCTTTACTGCTCTAGAGTCCAGTTTTGACGTGCTTTACACCACTGCATCCGACACTTTGCATTGCTTGGTGATGTAAGGCTTGGTTGCAGGTGTTCGGCCATGGAAACCCATTCCATGAAGCTCTCTATGCACTGTGCTTGAGTAAATCTGAAGGCCAAATGAAGTTTGGAGGTCTGTAGTGATTGACTCTGCAGAAAGTTGATGACCTCTGTGCACTACACGCCTCAGCATCCCCTGACTCCACTCTGTCATTTTATGTAGCCTACCACTTCGTGGCTGAGTTGTTGTCATTCCTAATCACTTCCACTTTGTTATAATACCACTGACAGTTGACTGTGGAATATTTAGTAGCGAGGAAATTTCATGACTGGACTTGTTGCACAGGTGGCATCCTATCATAGTACCACGCTGGAATTCACTGAGCTCCGGAGAGTGACCCATTCTTTCACAAATGTTTGTAGAAGCAGTCTGCATGCCTAGGAGCTTGATTTTATACACCTGCAGCCATGGAAGTAATTGAAACACCTGAATTCAATGAATTTGATGAGTGATTGAATACTTTTGGCAATGTAGTGTATTTGTAAGAGACAGTTTGGGCACAAAGCAATATATTACCATGGTCTACACAATATAACAACATTACAATTAACAGGCTGGGTAAGTCAGGTAATCACACATATAGTCACACACAATAGACACTCTTTAGAATCTACAGGCTGTGGAGGCGATTGCCTCTAATTGTGAACAGGTATTCATAATTAATTTTTGGATGAATGTGTCATGTTGTGCTAGGGAATGTACTCCATAGTGACCATGTCTATAGGCTGCAGTAAGTTCTCTGAAGTAGAGTTCTGTGAGTCCAGTGATATTTTGACAGAGCTAGACACCACACAGAACTCCACTTCCTCCCCTCAGAGAGCGAATTCTGGGAGCTCAACTTTTTCTGGGTCTATTTCTGGGATGAGGGCCTGGTCATTCAGGATTCTTGGCATTAAACTCTTGACAAAGTAGGGGTTAAGCATATCATGTGCTGGAATCCATCTTTGCTCTTCAATGAGAACTTCCCAGATTTCCAGTTTTCCCATTTTTTGAAGTGGGAGTTTAATATGCTTTTGACTAGATAAGTCGATTGTCCTTCTATGTTGAGTGGTGCTGGTGGTATAGCAGGGTGAATGTCAGATGCCTGTGGTTCAGGGGTGAGGGACTTTAGGTGTGAAACATGGAATGAAGCTGCAAGTCAAATGTGACATGGCAGGTTCAGCTGGTACATGACTACCTTGATCTGGTGTAGGATCTTGAATGGACTGGTCTAAAACAGCCTGACATGATACTTTATGCAGTACAAGTATAACATACCTTGAGGCTGTAGGGGTTCATGCCAAACCTCTGCAGCCATCTGAGATAGAAGAGACACTGTTGTGTCTTCTTTACCATATGACTGATGTGTGTGGACCATGTGATATTCTCTGTGATGTTTACTACAAGCAACAGATGCACACAGCTGTGATCCATTGAACCAAGCATTGAACCACTGATTTGTAAGCATCATTTACAGACCCATAACAAACGTCCAAAGTCTTGTCTCACCTTGGTTGGACAGGACACATATTGGTAAATGTTTGTTAGTATTGTTTTAAAGGAGAAATGGTTAATATCGCCCTGTAGGATGTTTGGTGCATTAGGTGAGAGCAACTGCTGTTTCTGCCCTACATCAATGATGATATTAGGTGCAGACACAGAATGTGGCTTTGGGTGGATGTACACTGTAGTTATGAAAAGTTGTTGAAACTTGCAGGGAAGAATAAGAAGGTCATAGTGTTACTGATAAAAGTTCCACATCTGGCATGCAAAAGCATTCTCTGACAGTCACAGTTGTGCAGTGTTGTTTGTTAACATATAAATATACCCTGCGACCTTAACATTTCCATGTTATCTCAGCCTGTCAAGCTGGAACGAAGCTCCAGATCCATCAATTAACAGGTCTAGGAGCCTTCCAGTACTTTCCAGACTTCTTGCCTAAGCTGTCTGTGGGAAAAGTCAAAGCTGTTATCTTCACCGAACAACAGATGAAGATCCTGAACTGCAAGTAATTCCCAATCACAAAGCCAAAAACTATGTGGAGCTGGGTAAAACGCTGGTGAAGATCTAGTCTGACTGCCAATATCTCTCTGTTTCCATTGCCCTCGTTAGAATAGCAAGAATAGGGTAGGGTAAAGTTTAGCCCTGTCCACAAACTGTGGTGACAGGACAGCTCCCACACTTGTTTTTATGGCATCTACTTTCTTTTTTTTTTTTTTTTTTTTTTAAAGGTTTAGAAAGATCTGGATCAATTAGGATTAAGGCTGTGGTAAATGCTTTATTGAGCTTGCTGAGGGCTTACTCAGTTGCATTGTTCCAAGCTAGATGTTTGAGTCAATTTTGAGTACAGACATCAGAGGGTGAGCAATGGAGTTAAACCCTTGAATGAATTGTTCCCTTAAAAACCTTGAAAGAAATCTCTGCAGATCCTTGATGGTTTTTAGTGTGGGCTACAGCAGAAACTTAAGTCTGGTCCATGGTTCCCCCTTCCATCCAAGAAAGGGAAATTTTCCACACATGGAATTCACATTTCTCCTATTTAATGAACAACTGGTCATGTGGATTTCTGGGTATTGGGATTAAATCAGAATATCATCGACAGAATATAAACAATGATGCATCGCTAAGCATGTCTCTCAGGACATCATTGATGAGGCAGTGAAATACTAAGGGCATGCATGAGAGCCCATATTGCATGACACGGTACTCAGAGTGCCCAGAGGTGGTGCTAAAGGCTGTCTTCCACTTATCACCCTCCTGGATATGAACCAGGTTGCATGCTGCTGCTGCGTAGATTCAGTTTAGTGAATATTTAGCTGAAGGCAGATGTTCCAGGGGTGAGGGGAAAAGTGGCAGAGGATAGCAGTAGATTGAAGGAAAGTAGATAATATAAACGCCAGACCTTATCAATCTGACCCCATATACATTAGCACTGGTGTACCACAAGAAGAACATCTGAACTTCACACAATTACTAAACCACATAATCAAACTGGGGAATGTGGAGCTGTGAGTTAGCAAAGGTACCCGCTGTACCAGCATGCCTCTAGTTATATTACAAAGTATAAGTGGCCATTATACACAAAGTATTCATTTTATGTTAATTATTTTATTTTGTGTATATTTCATGTTGAAATAATGTAGTTACCATCACAGACTTGTCAGACAGAGACACTAGACCTGTAGATTTAACCAGAATTGTAGACGTTTATTGGCCAGGTAAGATTTCACATCAAGTAATTTGACTTGTCAATTTTGCCCTTAGCACAAATTAAGTTGAAAAGAAAGTTAAGCAGAAAATTACCAAATACAGGAAAACAAATAATAAATGTCAAATAAGATAAAATAACAAATGTACAATATGTACAGATTTGTGACCATTGGGTCATACATGTGCAATGAAGTTATACAGTACATGCACAATTATGAAATCTGCATATAGGAAATTTTATCCTAGGTCTAATAT
Source organism: Scorpiodoras heckelii (assembly GCA_028566435.1). NCBI lineage: Eukaryota > Metazoa > Chordata > Actinopteri > Siluriformes > Doradidae > Scorpiodoras > Scorpiodoras heckelii. Next base: position 501 of record JAOVVH010009199.1, on the reverse strand, counting down.
ATTTTCTTCTATTCTTCAGAAACACCTTGTGCTGAGTTTGTGGAAAAAGGTTTCACAGTGTATTGTGCTGCAGCAGCCATACAGCTGACATTAACATATGCTGACACTAACATATGAACATAGTAAGAGCTCAGATGTCACAACTGAAAATCACAATATGTTGGACTGTGGCAAATAATCCTCAAAGTGCACAGAGAAACAAGAACTGGGAATTACTGACTGCAGACAAGAGACAAACAAGAGACAGACTATTGCTTGCATAAGTCTGGTAAAGACTCAGAAGAAGCGGATGCAAAGAATATGGCCACATAACCACTGTAAATTATGCTGGTAGATCACTGATGTTTTGGGACTGTTTTTGTTTTGCTCAAAAAGGGTGAAGTGCAACGCAACTGAAAACAAACTCAATTAAAACCAACTTAAAACCCTCAACTTTCATGCCTCAGTCTCACCACCTCGCGTCCAGCCTTCCATCCTTCAGGTCACTGCACAAATCCCTAA
>JAOVVH010009119.1:0-10281 GCA_028566435.1 Scorpiodoras heckelii | reverse complement strand
GCTGGTCCAATTTAGCCATGAACCCTCCCACACTAAAATGACAGGTGTTTCAGTTTCATTGTCTAACCCCTGTATGTGTGGTCTGTCTTAGCTGCTCCAGCTGACTGTATGTGTACAGAACTGAGTGACTGTGTGGCTAACTTATAGTGTTTTAGCTCACTATGGAGCAAAGCTATGCGTTCTTTGAATGCTGTACTCTGTTTTTTCCAGCTTTCCATTTTAGATGTCAACCTCTCAATTTGCATCTATTCTTTCCATGTAGTTGCGCTCTGTGGTAAGCATTGTTTCTAGTCTGTTTTTTCCTTTGACTACAGCCTTCAAACTGTTTTGGTGAACTAAATATCCAAGAGCCGATATAGTTTTCTTATGCTTAGCCTTCTGTGAGAAAATATATTGTGGTTATGTCTCATAGAGTGCACAGTATATGAACACAGTGTTTAAAAACTCCAGCAGAACTGTTGTGTCTAATTCACTCATACCAGCACAACACACACTAACACACCATCACCACATCAGTGTCACTGCAGTGCTGAAAATGATCCACCTACCTAATAGTACCCGATCTGTGGTTGTCCTTTTGGGGTACTAACCATTAAAGAACAGAGTAAAGGGGACTAAAAAAGTATGTAAAGAAACACATGGACTACAGTCTGTAATTGTAGAACTAGAAAGTACATCTATATGGCAACAGTGAAACTGAGAAAATGAACAATGAGTGTAGAGAAAAAGAGGTGGTCAGCAAGCATAAAAGGACTGAACAGACAAATAATAAAGCAAGTGGTCCCAGCATGTGCAATCCCTGCAAGCTAAAGGAAACGGAGGAAGGGACCACAACTGCGTGCCACCAACACCAAGAAGGCAGCTGGTGCAAAATAAATAAGCAAAAGAACTATAAGCAACAAGTCTGGGGGTGAAAGACAAAGCAGCAGAAGTAAAATAGCAGAAGCCAGTTCTGACAATAATCCCATGTGCCCATAGCAGGAAACACCAGGAGGAACAAAGGCAGGGCAGCTGGCTGGAAGCCATGCTAACACTCCAACTTCACAGAGAATAATGCTGAACATTCACTGACAAGCATTCAGAAGCGGACAGCACAAACACCAATCCTGAAGTGGTCTACCAGCCCACAGCCCAAGCTGTAGCCACAGGAAGCCTACAAGCAGCTTCACGACCCAGAAGTCACAAGGACGGGAGGTGAAAGTGGAGCTGCCAGTGTGTACAGTCAGCCAGACAAGAGCACTTAACCAGCCTTGTTTATAATCACTAAAAGTCTGCTGACTGGTCCATAACCAAACAATGAATGCTGGGGAAAATACATTTAAATAGGATGAAGAAGCCATTCTTCTACAAACTACACCTCCCTTTGCATCATTGACCCGACAGTGAACAACTCAGTACCCTTACTGTACATTCTAACTCCAGAGCATAAGCAAGGTTGAGACTGCATTAGACACTGAACCAACAGCACTTATCGCCCCACAACTTAATGCTTGTGGTAGATGATGAATGTTAGAATGCTGACCAGCTGTAGCCCTTGAAGTCCATTGCCAGACTATCTCATTAGTACCAGGCTGATCTTCTACCAGGGGCGCTACTGATCTTAACCTCACCTTTCAGTTTGCTGTACAGGGCTGTGCCTGAATGGTAAATGCAATTCTGGTGGAAATTGGAGAGGAAACCAAAGAGACAAGTCTTCACCAACTGTTTGTTGGCAGGATCACTTCACTCCCACACCAGCCCTCCAGCAGCATTCAGTGTACATACTTCATGTGGCCTTGATCACTCAGAGATGCAATCGCATACACTTCCCCACCAGCCTTCAGAGGCTTAATGACTTGATATACCACAGGGCTCCACAGGTCCTGGATTTCATGGCAATTCCTTCTGCCAAAGTCACAGAGATAAACCAGCTGGCCCTCCCTCAATGGTGAGCTGCAACCTAGTCTGATGTTCAAATACCCAGTCCCAATTACTTTCAACTGCTTCCTAGATCCTGCCCAACAAGAAATCAATGGGTAACAGAGGCTAATGACTAAACATCAAGAACTAAGGTGACTCCTCAGTGACCTAATGGGGGTAGTATAATAAAAGAAAAGTACCTGTGGAAGACAAGCTGCCCATTCTCACTTCTTTGTTACTGTTAAAGTAACAAAGTAACAAAGTGGGAATGGCCCACATGAACGTGTACATGTCAGTCATAACCAAAACATTCTAAAATCTTGACTGAGATGGCTACAACACTGTAAAATGTATGGCCAAGACCCCATGTGGCTGGGAAGCCAATAGATGTCCCATGAAACTGTGGGCTGGGTGTCCTTGGCTATCTGACTCCACTCACATGCAAGATACCAATGGGCCACATCCAATGATTGCCCTGGGCCAAGTCTTCAGGGCCAGAATGTTCTAAGGGATGCTGCCATGAAACAGCATGTGTATTCCGGTTATGTCTTCCCAGGTGATACTTAATCTCAAAATCAACATTCAGTTGTCCAACATTGCTATAAGGCTCCCAACTTGGCACAGGCCAATTAGTTAAGGGGAATATTGTCAGTTTAAACCACACAATGATGTCCTGCAAGTATTCTTAAAATGTGTCAGTCATAGCCCATTTGAGCTTCATGGAGCTATAGTTAGACATATTGCATTCTGTAGGCCACAGACCCCAAATAGCATAGGCTACTGCGTGCATCTTAACCCCTTGGTCCTGAGAAAGGACAGCCCCCAACCCACTGTGTCTGGCATCTACCTCTAAAATAAATGGCAAATTAAAGTGAGCATAGGCAAGGACAGGAGTTGTGAGTCTTCTCTTTAGCTTGTTGAAGCTATGCTGACATTGCTCTGACCATGACAATGCAAAGATCCGACCCGTGCCATTCCTGGACTTCATACCTGTCTGCTCTTCCACCAGCTTATGCAGTGGTGCCACCAACTTGGCAATTCCCTCAACAAACCAGCAATAATGGCTGGCAGAGCCCAAAAATTAATGCAACTTAGAGACTGTACTGGGGTGACGCCAAGTGGCCACTGCCTCAATCTTGCTGGGTTAAGTTGCGACTCCCTGACTTGAAATTACATGACCCAAGTAGCTAACCTCCTGAACACTTCCCCAACTTAGCCTTTAGGCTTTCACTGCAACCTCACTGCAAGCTCTAACCATTACAAGTGTTGAGCAACAGTAAAGGAGATAATAAACTTAGTCTTGGACTTAGTCTTCACCAGACCTGCCTCAGCAATGGATCTCAAAGTAACATTCCATTGCTCAGATCACCACTTTCTGTCATTCGCTCATAACTGACCTTCACTTCTATAAAATCTCTCCATGCCATGTTCTTTAAAGAAGTAACTGCTGCAAAGTCTTCCATCTACAGAAAAAAGCCAGAGGCATTGGCAGCAGATCCATGAAGCTTTTCAGAGTCTTCTCTTCCCTTCTCAGTGCTCCCCCTCCTCCTTCACCTACCTCTCTCACTGCTGAGGAATTTGTTTACTTCTATGAGGAGATCAGCAAGATCCGCCACTCCTTTCCCCAGCTCCTGTGAAAGTTCAGTAGCTGACATCTTCAGTAGCTGACATTCAGCAGTCCCACAACATGTCCTCTGGATCTCATCCCATCCAAGCTGCTTCAGACAATTTCACAGGAGATCCTACCCTTCATCTCTTCAATCATCAACAGCTCCTTATAATCGGAAATTGTATCATCTCCATTCAAGATTTCTAGAATGGTGCCCATCCTAAATCGATGATCATTCTGTCTTCAGAAGCACATAGCCTTGGAGTAGTTGTAGATGATCAGCTCTCTTTCATGGCTTATGTTGCTAACCTGACCCGGTCATGCAGATTTCTCATTTACAACATTTGGAAAATTCAACCATTTCTCTCAAGGAAGGCCACCCAGGTACTTGTTCAGTCTCTTGTCATTTCAAGACTAGACTACTGCAACTCTCTCCTGGCTGGTCTTCCTATATGTGCCATCAGGCCCCTGCAACTGATCCAGAATGCTGTAGCCTGACTTGTATTCAACTTTCCCAAGTTCAGCCATGTCACTCCATTGCTGTGCACCTTTCACTGGATTCCTGTAGCAGCTTCAGGACACATGGGAGGCAAGCATCCAGACTTTTCTTTGTCCTGGTTGTGGAATGATCTCCCCCTGAGTGTCTGAACAGTGGAGTCACTTGCTGGCTTGAAATGCCAACTGACGACCCACCTCTTTTGAGAGCACTTGAATGAGCCCTAACTCAAAACTGTTCCCACACTTACAGCAGTTGTTTTATTGGCTATGTCTTGTTCTGCACTGGTTTTATGTGGTTCTGGAATACCTTGGGTAGTATATGACTAAATTCTAGCAGACTCATAGCTCAAAGTAGCTTGAACTAATAAACAAAAAGTACTAAACAACTACTAAAAAGTAACTAATCTTATCTTTAGATATTCCAAGTTAATGATTAAGCACCATTGTAAGTCACTAAATGCCATAAATGCATCAAGAGATTCTTTGATAAGGGGGAGGGCATATGCATCTTTTTTGGTCTTGGCATTCAATTGGTGGCCCACATACTTGCGCAGGCTACCATCCTGTTTTCGAACCAAAACAACTGGTGAAGCATAAAGAATATTTCTCTACCTTATCACCTATGCCTCCAACAACTGACCAATGTGTGCCTTGACTACCTCATATTCAGTGGATGGAATATGTGTGTACCACTGACAAACAGGCATATCATCCAACAGAGGAATATAAAATTGACACAACCCAAGTCCCCCATGTGGTATGAGAAGACTCCACTGTATTTTGGGAGCAATGCCCTATCTTCACATTGCTCCTCCTCAGGCAAAGCAGACAAATCAGTCACAATCAGCCACTACATGGCTCTGCAGTTTAGTGGGTATTAGATTTCCACCAGAGAATGAGAAGAAGAATGTCTAGCCCCATTAGATTAAGGGACCACCTGGGGAAAATATGAAGACAAGGGGAACCCTGTTCCCCATCACAGTCCAGAGCAAAACGGCCTGTCTGCTAGCACCTCCTACATATAGTAGCACCTTTATTGGGGTGGGCAAGAGTGTTGTGATCTGTGCAACAGAGCAACACTTTGAGAGAGCTGGTTCAATTGTTCTTGTTGCCACTTCAAGAGCTCTTCTAATTTGTCTAGTTCCAATACCTGGGATACACTGTCACAAGCCATACAAGACCCTCTATGTATCCCATACTGAATGCCATACATGGATGAAGCGGAGTGGCTACGACTCCTTAGGCCCCCTGGCATGTTCCCACCTAATTGCTTCCACTCAAGCTTTTAATATGATCATGATCATAACTGGGTCACCATTCTCTGAGTTGGGGCAATACTTTATCTCCTCCGTTGCCTCACCTTCTAAGTGGTCAAACAAAAAGAAAGCTTGATCAGTGGCAGAAAGATGGCTAGCCCGCAATCAATCATATTTTTTGTAGCTTTTTCAACTGCCTCAAAATTCTGTGATTCAAACTGGTCCTTTATCACACCGACTCATTTTCCTCCTGGGTATTGTCAGCTGCTGACTGATTCAGCTTTTCCATACCTTATTTGAGCACCATGTAAATTGTTCTCCGGAATGATACTACTTTTTTCATTAACAGTGATTTACAGTGTAGGGGTTTTATTGATGAAATCTATAAACCACTATCATTAAAACACAAAAGGGATACCACCTGATTCATTTGATTAATTGGGGAATCAAGAAAAACCTACTGACTTACCTCTTATCAGTCACTCTCTGTTATTGTGAGATCACGTTAGTCAGGATCACAGAATGGGCAGAGAACCACACACAAGTAAGTGACACTTTGACAAGTGTCAAAAATTAAAATTAACTGATGTTTATTAATACTTATTAGCAGTAGTCAATTAGGTGGCGTGAGGAGCGTATATAGTTTATACTTTTGGTCTGATATATAAATGTAATGGATAAATATTGAAATGTAATTGAATTTTTATGATGGGATAAAGTAATGTAAAATTTAAGCAGGTACCGCATGTTAATCTTTGAGCTACATGCGAGGAAATAAAATGGGAACAAAAGCAACTGAAAGGGTTTTTGAATGTTCCTAAATTTTGCCAGAATCCTAGGACCCACAGCAGCACATAAAAGAGCCAGTTGCTTGCCGGGTTAGGTGTTGATCTGATGGAGTTGCAGTCTGATGAAGTGTTTTATTAACATTTTATGTTCTTAATTGTTTTATTGAATTTTATATTAAACATATGTATTCCTCTTCTGATTTGTGCCTAAGGGCACAAATGTCTGGAACTGACTGAACTGTGTGTTACTTTTAATCTTTTGCCTTCACTAAAGAGCTCTCAGTTTACTCCAGAGCTTGAGAAAAGAGCCTGAGAGCTGAAATAATGTTTATGCCTAACTAGTTAGATAAAAATGTTGAGACCTCAACATTTCTTCTGTTCCTGTGAAACGAAACTTTGTCTACGTGCAGAGAGGGACGCAGGTGGGGGGAAACAAGCAATAAAGGCCTGCTGGCCACCCTCCCTCCTCATCTTTCGCTGCACAAGGTGCTTGTGTATGGTTGGATCCTCTGGCAGAGAATAAACTTCAATAAAACTTCGGACTCTTGTTTGTGAGGTTATCTGTATCTCAATTTCTCAAAAATAATCTCAAAAATAATAATTTTTCCACAACAGTCGGTACACAGAATGATTCCACTGACCACAGGGCAGATGGCTCAGATGGTTTGCGGCTTTTGAGTCAGAGGTATCAAGGGACAATAGAGATCAGGTGTTCAGACTTGGAGCCAAATAGGAACGATGGGCGTCAGTTCTGTAGGACTTGGATTCTTCACTCACAGTATTATAATATCACTCTGTAGTTTCTAGTGATTGCACAGTCTTCTCTCTGGACAAAGTTTCTCCAAAAGGTTCAAAACTTCTCAAAAGAAAAAAAAAACAGGAATGAATACCACTCTCTGCTCCTACATAGAATTTAAATCAGTTGGTCAAAAAGGCTGAGTTAAGGCAAAGTTGAGTGAGGAGATTTTGCCCTACCTGGTTTGACGTTTCAGGGGAGGGGGGTGGCTGAAGGTATCTAAAATTTCTTTGTTCTACAATGCCCATCATACAAATTACATTATATGAAACTTATATGCTTATTAAAGAATGTGTGGCATTAATAAACAGAATACAACATAAAAGAAGCAGAAAAAACCCATCAGTGTTCAAGACACATATGTATACCTTTATACTAATCTTAGAGAACCTAGTGAACCTCCTGAGGAAAAAAGCTACAAATCATGAGGGCGTTACCATCTGAGTTGAAACCATTATTTGGATTTGTAAAGCAGCTAAAAGGAAAATCAAGAATTACATAGAAGACCAGTGAGGCAAGAAGTAACTGTAACCATGCTGTTAGCATTTTAACACTAGCATTTAGATGTAGCATATAGCACTAAATACATGCACTGGTACCTTATGTGCAAGTCAAGGCAAAGACACACTTATTAACACAAAGACAGAAAGGCAAAAGGAAGAAAATACTTACAATGAGCTTTGAATACTTGTTTTCTCAAGAAGTTACCAGCAGAGAGTACATGTGCCTAAAGTTCAACTCTCAAAAACTTCCTGCCTGACTTCCTCTATAAAACCCTGCAAATAACATTATCTCCATTGCCCCTATAGGATGGAAGGAGAAATTAATTTTGTGAAGTTAGGACCTCCATTCCTTCAGTATTACTGTAATAAGTTTAGTTGCGTTTTGTTCGTTTTTGAAAAGAGTAACTCAGTCAGATCCCATTGTTCATTCATTTCCTGGTATATACGTGCCTGGTTTTCTGTCCCCTTTGGACACTAGGGGGCACTGTTGGTCTTACAGAGTATTAATGGTCCTTTGCATTTATGACCCTGGGATCAATTTTCCTACAGAGCCATTAGCTGAGAAGGGCTGTAGATACTCTGACAACTAGACACTGTGGTGTCTTTTTTGTCATTCTTAGGGTCATAAAGAGAGGGTCCTTTCTTTTAAAGTTACAGAAAACAGAACTACTGCTTCAAGCAGCTGTCAGCAGATAGTGATCAACATCCTGGTGTCAGAACTTAGTGTGGTGTTTTTTATGGTTCTCTGGTGCTTCCTTTAAAATGTGTTAAGATCTTCTGATCGGTGGATGTCAAATCTGTTATGAAGAAGTCAGATCAAAGAAAGAAACTTAAGAAAAGCAGAGTGAAGAAAAAAAATTATGAGACTGGTGATTTCTGTGACATAAAGTCAGGACCACTACAACAGTCAAGAACTTTCTTAATCAGGGAAACAACTGCCAAACCAGGTTAATTCATGAGTGATAAAATCATCTTTAATAAATGGAAGGACATTTGATAGGATGAGTTTCTTTGCTGGAATAGTCAATGGTTGCACAAGTGTCCACTGGCCATTTATGATTATCCCATTCTGGATTCACTCAGTTGCTTTCTTTACCATGCTCAGAAACAACACTACTGCCTTATTCATTTGCTGGTTGTATAAAATACTGCTGTGACCCACAACATTTCATGCTGTCAGCACTCTTCCACTTCTGCTTAATACTACCCTTTCACTCCATGCTGGCATGTCAAACTCTCAAACACACTACCATTTGAAGGTGTTGCTGGTAGCAGAGCCTGCATACCTCCAACACACTCAAATACATGCAAACACACACTTGTACACACCCACAAATAAGCAATCATAGCCAAGTGTAGGATTTTTATACCTTAGTGTCTGTCTGCAAGACTCCAAAAGGAATCCCTAACTCTCCAAGTTCACTTCCTGGGTTTTCTCTGCCATGACTGCAATGACCATCAGATGAGTCATTCTGTCTTTCAATATCATTAGGCTAATTACTTATCTTTATACCTGCGTCACACAGATCAGCAACTTTAACTGCCTGATTATCATCATCATCATCATCATCATCATCATCATCATCATCATCATTATCAACATCATCCCCTGATTGGTCTGAAATGGTCATATGAAAGAGGGAAAAAAGGGTTAATCTGCATATATGTATATGAAGGAAAAATTGCTTACCACTATAAATCTCACCACTATCAACCTCCTTTCTGCTTTATTTTGTCTTTTGCTCTAACCTGTCATAGTGGTGGTAAAATCTATCAGCTCACTGCCATAACATTCACACAGCTCTCCTTTACCAATATTAAATATGATACTCTGCTATCACAAATCATGACTAACTAGACCTAATACATTTTAATTGTACAGATTATGTCACATTAAACGTGAAAAATGTTTTGAAATGATTCACCATGGTCTCGTTTTTCTAAAACTTGCATTTTAACAGGGGTGTGTACACTTTTTATATTGTAATATAAATGCACTACATTGACTATAAATAAACAAGTTTATTCCATCCTGTTTAGTTCTCTCTCTCTCTCTCTCTCTCTCTCTCTCTCTCTCTCTCTCTCTCTCTCTCAGATTAAAGTTCATGGCCACTTTTCTCTGTTCATCTTAAACTATTGATAGTTTAATATCACACACAACAGATGAAAGAAACTAAATGTAGCACTCAGTATGATAATTTTTAATTGCAGTGTTAAGTAAAAAAAAAAACTGGCTATCCTCATGTAATTCTGAATAATAAAATAATTTTACAAGCACATCATCTTTAAAATAAGTCTTAAACTAAGATAAAAAGCTGTTGATGAAGAGTGTCATTGTGTCTCTCTACAGGTTGTATAATTGTGGTGTTTCAGATGAAGGCTGTGCTGCTCTGACTTCAGCTCTGAAATCAAACCCCTCACACCTGAGAGAACTGGATCTGTCCTCTAATAAACTAAGAGACTTAGGAGTAAAGTGTCTCTCTGCTTTACTGGAGAATCCTCACTGTAAACTGGAGAAACTGGGGTAAGCTCATTTCTCTGAGAGTCACATGACCTGCTCCTCGGTAGACACATTGTCAAATAGTGAGACTGAAGCAGAAGTTTGTCTGGAGGAGGTACATTGTTTCTTTTCCCTGCACACTGATGATTTCTCACACATTCTTTGTGTCAGATGTACATATGTGAGAAGCTGCAGCACAAAAGATGACTTGATGCAACTGGAATGTGTCATTGTAACATTGTAATAAATCACACAAATTGTACATGGGAAAAAATTAAATGCACTGTGTGTGAGCTGCAGACATGTATAAAGTACTAGAGACACAGACTTGAGTAAAAGTACAAGTACTCTATCGAAAAAGTGACTTGAGTAGAAGTAGAAGTGTTCTTTAATCACCATACTTAAGTGGAAGTACTAAAGTATTCAACATTT